>CM075065.1:113717500-113855000 GCA_037428765.1 Rubia yunnanensis | reverse complement strand
AAATTATATTTAATATTGTTCATGAAATTCTTATTTGGCGATCACTGGTCGCCCTCAGCCGCCCACACCAGACGACACCACAGTCATCATGTGAGAGGTAAAGCACCAGGACCATTGGACCAGCCCCTATTCGGTGCCCACCAGGAAGCTAAAGCAGCCCTTGACCTGAAGGCCAAGTTAACTCAGGACATTCCCACATGGTAGCTGCCGAGCTTCGAACCAGAGACCTCTGTTAGGAGGAACCCAACTCCCAACCAGTGGGGTACACCCGCGGGTGTATGAAATTCTTATTTGATACGAGGATAAAGAGTTAGATTTACCAGCTATCTTGATGAAATTAAAAAGTGAAAATTTCATTTCGGTAGAAGTTGATAATCGCACATCGATGCCTCAAGGTGACAATGTAGGGCAATATCGTTTAAGATCGACAATCTTGTACTTAAATATGATTTTAACAGCCTGTATTTAACCATTATTTAGGGGTGCGTATATACTCTAGCGGATGATAGTGATGTATTGGTACAAGTAAACCCGACACTATAAACCAAATTTCACTACTCCCTCCGTTCTATCGTATTCTGCACAGAATATTTTCACGCTCTCTAATAATCATGTTTGACTGTAAATATGTGTAGCTACAGATAATAATGACACAAAAAAATTGATATTAAGAAACTACATGTTACGGCAAATTTAACCATATCTCATACGATAAAATTATTATTCATATACCTATTCAAATATGTGGTCAAAGTTTAACATATTTGACCCAAAAAAATTCTGTGCAGAATAATCTGGTACAGAGGGAGTATAATGATATGCAGTCTTTAGATTGTTGTCTTTTGTGTCTTAACAAATTGGTATACGGTCATTTAAATGTAACACTACTCCAAGAAAGTAATTTTGATCTCTAACTTATGATCTTATATCATCTTTTGGTCCTCGAGACCAATACCGCTTCATTTTAGTGTCCAATAAATTTAAAATGATTTATTTGGTCCCTAAGGTGATTTTCAGTAGACTAAATTGTTTGCATTAGGACCAAACGATGGTATTGAATGGAGACCAAAAAAAAACAATTTACTCAAAGTGATTTTAATGGTTTCAAAACATGTATATAGGACAAAATTCTAAACTACACTGCAAATTAAAAGTATCAGATGATTACACCATTGGTTGAACACAGTCTATTAACATCAGAGCATTAGACGTCCTTGAAATGCAGTTGAAACAGCGGTGCAACACTAAAAAATATGGTTGTGAAAGAACAACCGAAACAGATTCAAATCTTCCAAGCTAATAGCTGGAGATTAAAGTACAGGTATATATTAGCAAGACAAACAGCGAGCCAAATACACTATAACAAGAAATGGTATGATTCTGCAAGAAACTGTAAGAGTCACATTTTCATCACATTCTTATTTTACATTTCGTGTTACAGCTATGATAGTTTGCCATGTGTAAAAAATATTTGAGAAAATTGCATGTATAACCCTATATAATTGATGAAAGTGCATATATAACCCTGCGATAATTGAAAGTGCATATATAACCCTGCGATAATTGAAAGTGCAAATATAACCCTACATATTTAGGTTATATGCAAATATATCATTTTCCGGCGATTTGTGGTCGGATTTAATTAAAAAGACTATTTTACCCTTACCAAAATAAAAGAAAAAAAGAAAATTAGCTATTATTTTGACATTTTTGCTTCTCCAATCTTCTTCCTCCACTGTCTCCGTCTTCTTCTTCCGCATCTTCTTCTTCCGCTCCCTTATTCTCTCGCCAACGGCAACAAAGCAAATACCAATCCACTTCCACAGCCTCCGTCCTGAAGCCGCTCAGCATCGTCAGTGTGGAGCCCACCACCCAGACCACCGCCAACACTTCGACGACGAGAGGATCCCCCGGCAGCCGCACCACACTGGAAGCTGATGGGCCAGGGAGATGTTCCACTGGAAGGTGTTAACAATGACGGGAGGAAGATTCAAGGAGCTGTTGAAGAAGTACGGTAAGGTAGCGCTTAGCGTCCACTTCTCCGTCTCATCGGCGTTAATCATCAGCCTCTACGTCGTCGTCAAGAGCAACATCGTCATGTGATCCGTGTTCAACATGTTCAGAATCCCGAGGATTTCTTCCAAGGGGGAAAACAACGCCGTACGGCAAGTCGCTGTCGGAGCTGGAAGTTATCTGTGCCGATGGCAGCGCTGTGGAGGTGAAGAAGCAGAATCAGACAGCGGAGCTAGCATCGACCAGTGGCGGAGCGCTTTTCCCGATGTGGGTTCCAGCCAATGGTGGTGTCTGGTGAGGTTGGGATAGATTGGTGGGGACATTTTTGTCTTTTTATATTTTGTATTAGGTTAGAAGGGCATTTTGGTCATTTTGGTTGGTCAATGGTAAAAAATGGTCGGTCAATGCCAGAATAATGGTTTTAGGGTTATGTTTGTACATCTGTATAATAGTTAGGGTTATATTTGCACTAAAAAATAACTCAGGGTTATTTTTTATCATTCTTCAACATATAGGTTATATTTGCATATTACCCAAACTATTTCTACTTTAGGATTCACTGTCCTTTGGCAATGCCTTTGATGATTGAAGCTCTAGCATCCCATTCAAGAACCTTGCCTTTGCCGTGCTTTAAGTCAAGATACTGCAAGATGCTTCCATTGAAGACAAAGTCATATAAGAGAAAGTACCCCCCTCTTTCTTTTGAGCAACAGAAGCCTCTTAGCTTCAGAACGTTTTCTTGTTTCAACGAAGTCAGTAGCTTTAATCCTTTCAAGAATTCAGCTTCATCATATTTGCAACTAGTCTTGGAGATGCACTTGATCGCAACTACAGACATGTCCCTCAAGATCCCACGATATATGGCTGAGAAACTACTCTTTCCCAGCAGATTCATCTCAGAGAAATACTGAGTGGCAGACTCCACATCGTCCAGATTGAACATGAAGCTTTCAAAAACTTCCTGTGAGAAACCATTTGAGAGTTGGCCTCTAGCCAATGGATCCCAGCCATGGGAATACTCCAAACTGATCAAGGGAGATGCACTTCTTCTGCATACTTCCTTGACCTGATCAGTGTTGAGCCTGACAATCTGATGCATCGTAAGCACTCCCAATCTTCTGCTTATGGCGTCGGTACCATGTAAAGGTGAAAGCTCCAAACACAGACAATATGACAAATAGTTCCTATGACTCCAACAACAGTGGAAGTTTGTGGTTTTCTGGACTTATTCGAGCCATTTTCATGTACATCAGCTGACTTGCGGATCGATTTATTGGGAAGGAGGTTTGAACCAGGCCCGAATGGTTCTGGTTTTCTGGAGTTTATGGCAGAATCAGTGCAGAGACTCAAGGTAGGAAAGCCAAGCCCAGATAAGCCTGGATTATTTGCATACTGAAACCCTTCATTCAGTCTCTTGAAGGATTAACAAAGAGCAATAGGTTTCTCAAAGTCAGACAAACATATTTTTAGCAGGCAAGACCCATCAGGTTGATAATGCAACTATTTGAACCAACTCCTAGTTCGTTAAACCTTTATACTGGCCAAAGCAGTACCTTGACCAAGGTACAGAGGATTTCAAAAATTGTATTTTGGATACTCCCTCCGTCCCAGCTAAAATTGCACAAAATCTTTTTCACGGTCTCCAATAAACACCTTTGACTGTAAATATATGTAATTACGTATAATAACGACACACAAAAAGCTGATATTTTAAAACTTCATGTTACGATGAATCTAATGGTATCTCATATGATAATATCATTGGTCGTTTACTTATCCAAATATATGGTCAAACTTCGAAAAGTTTGACTAAGAAAATTATTCTTTGCAATTTGAGCTGGGACAGAGGGAGTACCTGCTTGTATGGAACAATTTACAAATTAGGGTGCCATGTACTACCAAATCATGAACAAACACAAAATAGTCCTAAAGTCCGAACAAATCATTACAAATAGCAATGTCCTCCAATCACACCATTCACTTGGCTGACTAAACCAATATGAATTGCAACTCTAATTTCTAAGTCTTAGCTTTCAATTGCCTACTCAAATGCTCTGAAGTCTAAAAACATAGTAGTTTTGAAGCAAAAATAAGACACTTCATTCCTTAAGGCACGTAGAGTACACACAAAGATGATTCCTACATTTCCTTCCAAAATTGACATGGGAAAAAATAGTTTAGACAAAATGCCGAACACTTAGATTGCAAAACAAAGATACTGCATTTTCAACTCAAAAATCAATACAATGAGTCCATGTATTGAGCAAGGAATTAGATTGATTGAGAGTTGTGTTTCTAATGTGTCAAAGCATTATAAAATATGCATACCCTTGAAATTCTTCATACTAACAAACACAACACTCAACCTAATAAGTACATTAAAGCTAAAATTCATTTGAAGAACAGAAAACTGGTTGGTAACCAATGAAAAAACTTACCACATATGCTTCATTGATCTGGGGAAACTGGAGGCCGAAATTACTATACCTCTGTACAGATTCAGATGATACTGCATACAAAAAAAACAAAATCTCAATCCCAGTTCAAAATTGGATTTTTACGCTGTAAAAACATAAACCCATAAACAAATCAATACGGAAACCATCAACAAATCAAAATAGAAACAAGTCATCGTCAAAATCATTTGTTTACAAAACTCAGCACTGGATAACCAAAGAAGCAGCCACTTTTCTGAAGGTTACTAACAGGAAGACACCCTAGGCCTATGGCTTGCGGTGATCTTGGTCATAAAACTCAAGCTGGAGTGGAGAGAGATGAAGCGGCAGCCGGTGATGCTGGAGCAGTGGATGAGCAGAGGAAATTGTGTAACTGGTCACCGGACTAAAACTGGCCGGGTGAAGCATTCTTTTAGAGATATTATTTCGAAAATTATTTATTTATTTTCACATTGTTTTTAAAAATATTACACGATGCTATTTAAAGTATGCTTTAATATTTAATAATGCTCTAAAAAATCACATGAAATACTGTTGTTCTTCCCGTCAAGTAAATAAATATTTGGGTATATGTAAACATATAACTATATAATGGAGAATGTGTGGATGTAATCATGAGTTGTATTTTAAGCCAAAAATAACCTTGTAATTTTTAAGTTGATTAAGAAATTTCGTCCATCAACCTATTTACAAAGACTAAAATATCATTATATTGAAAGTTTTATATGAGATGGACAATTGTGCCCTATCCGCCAACCACCACCACTCGCCTGGCTTCACCTCCACCAGCCTGGCTCCACCACCAGCAACAACCCAAAAACCACCAACACGACACCACGCTCCAGCCATGGCAGCCCCAGCCCGCCTCGCCACCAATACCACAATCTCCAACCCTGAAAGATCTGGCTATCTTTCTTGCCCGTGAAGAGGCCCTTCTCCATTCCATGGAAATTGGAAGCCCAAACCTTGAAGCACGGAGTACCGACAAGGTGAAGCGGAAAGATTGCAGATCTGATCTCCATTACGCTGTTATTAGCCCCGCCTCACCGGGAAATCGAGACACCGGGCCAAGCAAATCAAGCCACACGCCACCTCCTTCTCTTCCCTACCTCTCAAACTCTTATGGTACAGTGCTCATAAGGATCTGCATCTTCCTGCAACCACGGCTATTTCAAATCATTTATTAAAAAACACATTACTTTGACAAATCTACAAATTGATATCCTATTCCGGAAGAATTCCCAGTAGTTTGCAGTCAATCCAATTGACGTATCTCAACACACAGAACCTACTCAAACTCGAAATCTCACATCCATTTTCAGAACATCCACGGAAAAGATTACGACAAAAGTATATGACAAGATTCTATAGGATGCTCAGATCTGAAGTCGCCGCTGGAGATGCTGGTGGTCGTGGTGGCAGCAAAACAAAGGCCGGTGGAGATGCTAGCAAAGCAAAGGCGAGGGTTTCGGCAAGACAAAAAACTCAAGGCGAGGGTTCAAAGGAGACGAAGGGTAAATTTGGAATTTTCAATTTTTTAAAGAGCCCCTCTCTTGAAAGACGATTTTTTCATAAGTCATGGAAAGATAGACGTTTAAAGTGTAAATAAGAAGAAATGAAAATAAAATTTTTGTGTTGCATGAATCGGGTTATAAACTTTATTACACGTTGCATGATAAATTTTTAATATTGCAACTTAGGCTTTTTACCTTTTATTATTCTAGTTAAACGTCGTCTTTCCATAAGCACATGGAAAGACTGTCTTTCCCAAGACTTTGCCGTTTTTGAATATAAATCGATCAGGGTAAATTTATCTTTGAGTCCGTCTTTTGAAAGACGGTATTTCATAAGTCATGGAAAGATCAAAGTTTAAATTGTAAATTAAAAAAAATGAAGATAAAATTTTCGAATTGCGGGTCATGAACTTTATAAATATTACACATTGTACAATAAACTTTTACATTTTTATTACTCCCTTCGTCCCAGCCAAACCTGCAGAAAGAGAAAGTAGATGTTTTAATTTGGGAAAGGTGAAATTATTAAAATGTCCTTCTTCTTCCTCTCCCCTGCCCTGCGTATCACCACCACCACCACCACCACTTGTCACCCTCTCCTGCCCGCCAATAACCACCACCACGACCACCACTGTCGTCACGCCACCTGTCTTCCACCACCTAATCATCCCTCATGGACTAGACATTATCCGCCAAAACAACCCCAAAAAATCTAAACCCAGAAAACCAAAACCCAAAAAATAAATTGAACGAATCTGGGGCAGACCCTCTCCACCGTTGCTTTTGGAAGAGGTCGCGTAGCTCCGCCGTGTGAGGCTCGACCAGCGGTAACAAATCGAACCAAAACTTTCTTTTTCTGGACGAATTTGGGGTAAACCCAAAAAATCCTCTTCGCTATCCACGCTTGCTCGAGATATGAATCAGGGTCTGCTCCACCGTTGCTCGAGGATGAGATCGCGCAGATCCGTCATGTGAGGCCAGGCTGGTGAATGCGCGACAGAGGCTTAAAGAAGGCGCAGGCAGCGGAGACACGGCAGAGAGGATGAGAAAGATGCCGGAGAAGGTGCGAGAGATGCAGGAGAGGATGATAGAGAGACAAGGAGAGGGTGTGATAGAGATGTCGGAGAGGGGTGGGAGGCGGAGAGGACGACAGAGAAAAAAGGGAAGGCTGAGTGTGGTGATAGAGAAAAGAAGGGTAGATTAGGCTTGTGTACTATTTTGGTAATTTAAGGGTATTTTTGTTTTATGGTATATAAGAAATTTCTAAATATGAATCAAGAGAAAAAAAATGAATCGGGATTGATCGATAGATTTCTCGAAGCAAACGAAAAGGAAACGATTGTGCAGATTTGCCTTGAACAGTCCAAAAAAGAAAGTGTGCAAATTTGTCTGAAATGAAGGAAATATTTTAGTTAAACCCCCCTTTTCACAAGTTATGAAAAAACATCTTTCACAAGAGTTGCCTTTATCTTTTCATCTAATTTCAGCATTGAATTGTTTGCACGTTACTTAAATATTAGAGAAAAGTGCATATATAATCCTATATAATTGATGAAAGTGCAGATATAATCCTGCGAAATGAAAGTACAGATATAACTCTGCGAAATAAAATTGCAGATATAACCCTGCGATAATTGAAAGTGCAAATATAACTCTGGTCAGTCAATGCCGGAATAATGACTTTAGGGTTATATTTGCACATATGTATAATAGTTAGGGTTATATTTGCACATATGTATAATAATTAGGGTTATATTTGCACTAAAAAATAACTCCGGATTATATTTGCAGATTCTCCAACATATAGGGTTATATTTGCATATTACCCTATGGCAAAGTCTTGGGAAAGACGGTCTTTCCATAAGCTTATGGAAAGACGGGGTTTGATTAGAATAATAAAAGGTAAAAGGTCTTAGTTGTAATATTAATGTTTTAGTATGAAACATGTAGCAGTTATAAAATTTATAACTCGGTTCATACAACCCAAAAATTTTATCTTAATTTCTTCTAATTTACACTTTAAACATTGATCTTTTCATAACTTATGGAAAGATCGTCTTTCCAGAGACGGACTCTTACCCTAAATATTAAATATCTAGAATTATATTCGCAGTGTTTACAGTCCTTTCATCGGTCTTCTCATCTCAAAATCTTTACCCTAATAAACAAATAACAGAAATTCCAGTTGTTGATTAGCTCAGTCAAATCTAATCGTTATATATACGCATCTCCTCGTGTTTGTGTGCAATTTGGTGGATCCAGATCTTGTTCCGAGCGAGAGATCTAGATAGATTTGGAGATATGGAGGTCGCGAGGCCTCTAGTATGGATCGCCGTCGTCGGACTGTTCTTCACCACCGCGCATGGATTCTACCTCCCCGGCGTCGCGCCGCAGGATTTCGCCACTGTAATATTTCCATTCCCGTTTTGATTAGCTTTGTTTGACTCTAGATCTGCACTTTTTTTATAGGTTTTTGATTGTTGTGCTTGGATGCCTTTATCTTGCTATTTAGTTGTTCGCTGATGAAGATAACTAGCTAGTAGTTCAAATTCGAAACAGTATTTCAATTTTAGTCCTGGAGTCTGATTTAGCGAATAGTGTTAGGTAGAAAATTGATGCAGTGGAAGCGCGACAAAGATAATGTTGATCTTGTTATTTTGATACGGTTTCTAGATTTATGCTTCTAGTTGATGCTTGTTGAATAATTAGTTCGGGAATTCAATTGATCGACTCTCTTGTTTTATGTGAGGTGGCCTGAATTAAATAGAAGCGTGTACTTGTATAATTTTGTGGGAGTTAATGAATTATAGGGAGAACTAGTCTGCTACCTTATTGTCACATGCCTATGCTTTATCTCCGGCAGTTTGAAATTCTTTGTTATCGAGTTTGTATATGATTGAATTTACATTTTGAAATCCCTGTTAGCATTGCTGGTCAAATATTGTGTAGGCTCAGGAACACTACATTGAGAATGGTGGTACAATTATAGTGATTAAGCAGGAAAATATTGGTCAAAATAATCTTTTCGGGGTCAGCTACTTGAATTTCTGAACAATGATATTTTATATTCTTCATTTGGGCAACTGTTTGGTATGCATATGAACAAATCAAATGTATTAACTTAGGGATACTTTTTCTTTGACAATTGGCTCACTGAAGACATTTGCATTCCCATGCAAAATGATGTCTTTACAATCAATACGAAATCGGTAGTCAATTGTAACATAATCTCTTGTATCTGCTGATTTCAGTAAAATACTTGTTGGACTGGGAATTGTTTGTTACATACTTACATGGCTTATGCATTCAGACTAGAATCCTTTTTTTTGCAATATATGTTACCAGTCTTCATGAAGAAACATCAAAGGAACATTGTAATTGCCTAATTGGAAGTATAGGGATCATTCCAGCCTCCTTCTGTTTTAGAAAATTAAATACGGGCATTTTGAATCATCCACTTTTCAAAGTTGATTAAATGTGAGTTGAAATTGTTGCAACCTTTCCCCCCTTCCACTTCAATTCATCAATGCTAACTTTTTTTTTTTTCGGTCTTATCTGGTTGCAGGGAGATCCACTCATGGTCAAAGTAAACAAGCTGACCTCTACAAAGACACAGCTTCCTTACTCCTATTATTCCCTCCCTTACTGTAAACCGGAGACCATTGTTGATAGTGCTGAGAATCTTGGAGAAGTACTTCGTGGTGATCGAATTGAGAACTCCCGTTATGTGGTTAGTTACTGCTCTACACTAGTATAAGTTTTTCTTGGAGGGGCCGTTTCCAAGTCTTGTTATTTTCCTTTATATTGGATGCTAAATAGATTTTGTGTTTTGCAGTTTAAAATGCGGGAACCCCAGATGTGCAAGGTTGTCTGTCGCGTTGTCCTCAATGCAAAAACTGCAAAAGAATTCAAGGAGAAGATTGAGGATGAATATCGTGTGAACATGTAAATCAATTTCTTGGATAATTAGCTCTTTTTTTCTGCATCTAATCCTTTTGCCGTTTTTCTCTTGGGTTTCTATGAGATGTTGATATGTCTTTGTTTTCTGTGTCCCTTTCTATCTTCTTTCCCAGGATCTTGGACAATCTGCCGCTTGTTATGCCAATAAAAAGGCCTGATCAGCAAACTGTGGTGTACCAACATGGATTCCACGTTGGTCTTAAGGGTCAATATACTGGAGTAAGTGTCCGATAGTTCTATATGCAGTTGTGGGTTGGGTGTATTTAATTACAACTTGATCATGTGATAATGAGAAAGGTTTTGACTTCTGCTTATTTGACTTCTGGTAGAGCAAAGAAGAAAGGCAGTTTATCCACAACCATTTATCATTCACAGTGAAGTATCACAAAGACAGAGACATTGAAGCTGCAAGAATTGTAGGTTTTGAAGTTAAACCTTTCAGGTAATTTTGTAGAGTATATTGTCTAATATTTAATGCTCTGGTTGTGTATTGCTCGTGACTAAGTTACCACTATATTTCGTGGATTAGTGTGAAGCATGAATACGATGGTGCATGGAATGATAATGCTAGACTCACCACCTGTGATCCCCATGCAAAACGTCTTGTGACCAGCTCAGATTCTCCTCTAGAGGTTGATGATAAGAAGGAAATTATTTTCACCTATGATGTTCAGTTCCAGGTAAGCTAGATTTGTAAATTGCCTGGTTTTTTGTTTTTTATGACTGTTTTTAGCTTTTAATGTAAGTATTGTTGCTTGGTATAACTTATAGGAGAGTGAGGTGAAGTGGGCATCTAGGTGGGATACATATCTTCTGATGTCTGATGATCAAATTCATTGGTTCTCAATAGTGAACTCCTTGATGATTGTTCTATTCCTATCGGGAATGGTTGCCATGATTATGCTGCGTACACTTTACCGTGATATCTCAAAATACAACCAGCTGGAGACTCAGGAAGAAGCTCAAGAGGAGACGGGTTGGAAGTTGGTTCATGGGGATGTTTTTAGGCCTCCCACAAACTCAGACTTGCTTTGTGTGTATGTTGGGACTGGTGTTCAGTTCTTCGGGATGACATTAGTCACCATGGTTTTTGCATTGCTTGGGTTCCTTTCCCCTTCGAACCGGGGAGGCTTGATGACTGCTATGCTTCTTCTCTGGGTCTTCATGGGCCTCTTTGCTGGATATGCATCTGCCCGTCTCTACAAGATGTTTAAAGGAGCAGAATGGAAGAGGATTGCTCTTCGAACTTCAGTCATGTTCCCCGCCATTGTATTTGTCATCTTCTTTGTGTTGAATGCTTTGATTTGGGGTGAGAAATCTTCCGGGGCAGTGCCATTTGGAACCATGTTTGCCCTGGTGGTTCTATGGTTTGGCATCTCAGTTCCGCTCATTTTTGTGGGTAGCTATGTGGGGTTCAAAAAGCCAGCTATTGAGGACCCAGTGAAGACCAATAAGATCCCAAGGCAAATACCGGAACAGGCTTGGTACATGAACCCTGTTTTCTCTATCTTAATTGGAGGTATACTTCCATTTGGGGCAGTATTCATCGAGCTATTCTTCATTCTCACCTCAATCTGGCTGCACCAATTCTACTACATCTTCGGCTTCCTTTTCCTCGTGTTCATCATCCTCCTAGTCACCTGCGCCGAGATCACCATTGTGCTGTGCTATTTCCAGCTCTGTAGCGAGGATTATCTTTGGTGGTGGAGATCATACCTGACATCAGGCTCATCAGCTCTCTACCTCTTCCTTTATGCGGCATTCTACTTCTTCACGAAGCTGGAAATCACAAAGCCCGTATCAGGCATTTTATACTTCGGTTACATGCTGATTGCCTCATACGCCTTCTTTGTGCTTACCGGAACAATAGGGTTTTACGCCTGCTTCTGGTTCACAAGGCTCATATACTCATCTGTGAAGATCGACTAAAACAAGATTGAACAAATTGGGTAAGGTGGCCACAGTACCCATATTCGAAATGCTTAATCTTAGGACTGTCATTTATAACCTCTATACTGGTCGCTCAAAAGCTGGACCAACTTTTTTGTGCTTATCGAATCTAGTGTACTATTTTGTTACTGCAACATTGAGCATAGATCCTAGTTGGAAATGCTTGCTTTTGAGACACGAATGATTGACTAAATTTGTTGTACGGATTTAATTCATAATTTACTAGAGGATAGTTAGTGTTGATCCAACTTTTCTCCTCATAGAATTGTATAGTTGTGCCTATAATTGCCTTGAATTGTGCACTTTTATGCCATATTTCCAGCCAATTAATGCACCATGGATTATGATCTTCTGATTTGAACTGAACTAATCTACAAAGATGAACTGAACTAATCTACAAAGTAAATCTGTTCTTTTCACGTAGTTTGAATTGAACGTACAAATCAAAATTAACCGATGCAATGGCATTGCAAAACGACGTTCCACTTTTCTGAAGATTGAGAGAGAACAATTAAACTCGAGATGAGAAAAATATCTACGATGAATAGAAGCATTGTTGAGAAGTTTTCAACTCCCTAAATTTCCATGTTTCTCATTTACATCTTTAAAACTTGCAAACTTCCCAAAAGAATAAATAAAAAGCGCTATGAAACAGATGAAACTGCACAGTATAGGAGCAAATTTTAACTTGCAGTAATAAGTTGAAGCTACAAAGGACACAAACTTTTCACTTTTGCATCATATATATCATACACTTTTCTAGACCTTATGAAAATTAGCACAAATGCAACGAATCAGTCAGTCTGCATCTGCTGAGAAATCGGGTTCCGGTGGCTTCTGCAGTTTCACCAAGTCCCTAGCACTCCTAAGGTTCCGGTTGCGATGAACACCACGCAGCACATTTGATGCAAATCTCGACGCCAGAAGGGTTGCCCCAAAGCTAACCGCAGCATTGTTGCTCCCGGAAGCAGCAGCCGCGGCTGCTTCTTCCTCCTCCTCCTCCTTCCTCCGGAGCTCCATGATCTTCCTCTTGCAATGGCGGCGCCATGCTGCTTGGATGAAACAAGCCGCCCACGTCCTCCATTGCTGAGAGTAGAATCGGAAAGTATGCTGAACTTGTCGGCTGTGGAGCCTTCTAAACTGACCAGCCACGAATTTCAGTTCATCGGCTGTCAAGGCAAACGCCTCCACCTCTGTCAGAGCCTTTACAGTCCGAGTGGAGGATGGAAGGTTGACCCCGGATTTCGGGTCCAGTGCCCACGTCAGAAGCTCCTCGCCACAGAAATCACCCTCTTGTAACAGACTCCTGTTGAAAAATCCACTTCTTCCACCATCTGTAGTCACGCTCTCAAGCCGACCACGTATGAGGAATAGCATCTCATCAACAGGATCTCCCTCTCGAACAATGTAAGTACTCTCGGTGTACAAGCAGGGCTTCAAACGCTCGCAGATAGCATCAAGCAACCTCTCATCCATACTCTCAAACAGAGGAACCTGTGAACCACGGTGAAGAAACAATTTAGGGTTCATATACGACGAAGCATGGTAACATTCCTACCAAGAGAGAATAGATAACAATTACCCTTTTCACCAAAGCCAGACAAAGATGGCGCTTTATGTCTCTCCTGAGATCTTTCGGCAGACTCTGAACCAAACTCTCCTCATCCACACCACGAGTTTCCAACCACTTGTATTGATCATAACGTCGAACTCGTTCTCGCAGATCCTGTGGGAGCAAGCGATGATGCATCCATTGTTCTGAGTCACGCCTTTTAACTCTCATCTCCTCAAGTCGAATAGTAAGAGACTGGAGATAGGTCTGAAAAAAGCAACAAAAAAAAAGAGAGAAGAACATGAGTTTTATTGAGAGTAATCTTAAAATAAGATGGATAACAACCAACTAAAAACAAGAGAGAACAAGGGGGAAAAAGTTCCAGCAGAAGAAATGATGGAATCCAAGAATATATGATAGATAAAGGTTACGACATATTACTATCCAAAACATTTTACCCCTAGTCAACCTTCGAAGACATGCTTTACCCTCTAGGCATATTTTTAGTCTTTGCCTTTTTTGCGTCACCCTCGCATGAGAAATTTACCTTTTTGCGGGAAAGAATATAGAGCATTTAAAAAAAAAAGTGTAAACCTCTGTGTGGAGTTTATATACGTTACCTGCATGTTGCCAATCAATAATGCAAAGAGGATAAGTCCAAATATTGCAAGTCCAATAGAGAACAGTGACTCCCCTGGAAAAGTACTTATTTGAAGTCCCTGGCCAAGAGTGCTGCAAAAAGTGAAATAAGTCAAAGCCATAAAAAAATTGCTATATAGTGGTAAATAAAAAATATTGTCTTTATATCATCTTAAGAGTTCGGTTAGGCGGACTAAATATCACCAAAGTGTTCTTATCAAAACACATGTCCTCATTTAACATGCTCTAATCTCTTTTTATCCTACACACTGTCCTAGGGCAACCATATACCTCTTCACGCAAGTGCATTCCATGTTAAACGTGTTGTTCTTCTTCTTTATTTCCATACCTTTGGGATACCTTTACTTCCTTCCAATGCGCTCATTACTCTTAGTTTAGTGCATTCGCACATCCATCTCAATATTCTCAATTCATACTTAGTTATGTAAAACATTGATTCTTCAAGTACCGCTGGTCTTATGGCTCAAAATTCACAAAAACTCTTCTTTCATATCAGCTGTATTTTATGATCAATAGAGGAGGATTTGTTCCATAAAAACAGATGCAAAGATTAATCTCTGAAGGAGAGATGGATTTATGCTCCATAGTTCAGAGGCATCATAAGCAGCACTACTTGAAAAACAAATACCTATAGTTCATAAATGTTTCATAATTTGCAATGCTTTTAGAACAAAGGAAAAGAACGCGGGTTTATAAGCAGCTTTGATGATGATGGCTAATCTAAACCAGTGAAAAAGTACGGAGAATATTGACAGACAAAACCGTAATTGAACCATACTAGACTAATAACAGAAAAAAAAATACTCACCTTAAGTTTTGCAACCCCCACCAAAGACAATAACAATACTTGGATACAAAAGTCTTTGAATACACTATGCCAGATGATAATGCCTGCTTAAAGATTCCAAAATCGAACTTTGAGTCGTCACCTTGCACCCCACATTCTCTACTTAAAACAGACTCACTGATGTTGTTCCAAACACTGAAACCGCTCATATCCTGATTGCCGCAGTATAAAAAGTTAGTATTGCAATTTTCAGTATTCTTGCAAGCTTTCTTCCAGCAATAGTCAGTGCGTTCCACAGAGAGTAAGTACCAAAGTGCACCAACAATCTGCAAAGTAAATCAAGCAGAATGATACGACTGTTTTGAATACACCTTAAGTAAGAATACACACTTAGAACTACCGAACAACTTACATGACTGGCAAGCATGTACAACAGCAAATAATATACAGCACCAGCCCAGGCAGTTTGAGCAAATAGACCAGCAGTGCGTTTCAGTTCTGACGTAAGGGGCAATATCCGGATGAATCTGGGAACATACTGAAGTAAAACTATACAAAGCAGCGCCTGTTTTGTAGCAAATACATCTGAACCTTCAGATTTATGAAGAAACCTCCAGACTACAATCTACATAGTGAGAACAAGATGTAAGTTTATATAGTAAAAAGTTGTTTCAATGATAAACTGAGAGGGGGAGAGAGAGAGAGAGAGAGACTATATCACCATAAAACTAGATACTAAAAGAAATTCCCTAAAGATTTGCTTGTAAAAAACTAATCAGCGCCCAAAGATAGAGGAGTTAGATAACAGGGCAAACAACAACCAGGTTAATTGGAAATGCAGAACACACAAAAGTACAACACAATTAGCAACAGCTACAAATTTAGACCATATGTTGTGCTCTGTTGGCTATGGGAAATAATACATTGATCCAGAAAAGTTTACAAGCAAATGAATGCAAACAAATGCAAACAAATATTCACCTTAATGTAGTAGAGCTTCTAAATGAATTTCAAAGTAGAAACTTTATTTCACTCAAGAAAAGTAACAGCCCAAGTGTTCCACGAGTTTCTGGTTGGATTTGAAAAAATATTTGACAAGTTTTTAAAAAACAAACAGTATAGACAATACTCGTTCTTTCAGAAATGAAAGGTCTTCGGAGATAATAAAAAACATGGTGCAGAGCACAAAATTATAATGGAAAACACACAAAGTTAGACATAGCCATGAACTTAAACTGAGGTGGGAACCAATCATGACTTAAACAAATCAGATGCAGTATTTTAAAAGTAGGGAATGCTCAGTGCTAAGCATAAAAACAAAATCCTCGGCTATGAAAAGAATCAGCTCTCAACATTTCACTTTATAATTATGAAAACCATATTCTAGATGTTGTGCACACATGTTAATACTGCAACATGGAGGAATAAGCTACTTCTTTACTTAACACAGTTATTCCATGACAGTCAACAAAGTCTTATCTAAATGCAGAAGCTTAAGAATGTAGGGCGGTGTAAAATTCACTCAAACCTGAGGTAAGGGAAGTACTGCAAGAAAATCAATAATGAAATAGAAACGCATATATCTCTTTGCAATTTGAGCTGGATCTATCACAAGTTCCCCTCGTCCAAAAACTCGAGATGAAGGAGCAATATAAGCTGTCCGGAACTGAAGAGCCATATGAATGAGATAGAAAGCATCAATTGCAGTGCGCACTGTGGTAGCCACAATAGCTAATGAGCGGTGTATCCCAAGGCAGTTTGATTTATCATCAAAAACTGGAAGGAAGAAGAAAAGTGGATCCACAGACACTGCCAGAATACATGATATGACAAATGCTCTATTCCACTGCAGAAGGAACTTGTCTTGAGGATCAAATATCTTCTGCTTTGACTCTTTGAGATCTTCTGGAAACACTGCTCTAGAAGCTCCAAAACCAAAAGATCGACCAAGTGATAAAAGCCCATGAGATCCTTTTTTCATTCCTCTTTTGAATGATTTGGATTTAGTAGTTGTTGAAGAACCAGCCCTTCCTATATTTTCGATACCGAAGCCACATCTATTAGCTGCAACTGAGGCTGATGGTGATGACAGGGATTCCAAGTCATCCAATCTGGTCCCAAACAGATGAACTAGTTTTTAGTAGCTTGTTAAAGGGAAGAAAGAAACCATTGAATCAAATCATAGAAAACTTAGCACCATAAAAATTCATTACTAAAAAATGCAAAAAGACCATCATGTAATACAAAAACTGAAAACACCCAATAATTTATATGCACAATAACTCACAACAAATTTTCACTTATCCTCCTACAACATATTCACAGGTATAGAAAAATGACTGGAGTAGAGCATGGTTAAATAGCCTAAAGTCGAGACAGCAGGCACAGCAGAGACCAAATTGTCTAGGCATACCAACATAGAAATATGCATAGACTCTATACAAAAAGGAAACTAGTAGGTACCTTACAAACGTCTCTCGCTGACCAGATATATACTGTGATCTGGCTGAGGGATCAAACATCTTAAACAATCAACTGCATTAATGTGAGCTGCAAAGGAAGAACCAAAAGGAAAAATCAGTGATACTCACGATGCATACAAGAAAGAGACTAAAACAATGTTCATTCAACAGGCATGAGTCATCCTAGATCTAAGATATAATCAGCAGGATATCAATTTTCCTTAAGCAGCTCTTCGCATGAAAGATTAACACACAACAGGACTAAAGATAACAATCAAGCCTCAAATTCTGTTAAATATCCAAGGATCTGCAAAAGCGGAATCATAATAGAACTTTCAAACCAGCACTTTAACCAACTAAGATGCCCGTACCACCAGAATATTACACCAGCACAAATAACCAAAACGGTTCAACCATAAAATTTTAGAAATAGCAGTGCCAGTTCTGCACCAATGTCCATCTATGCAGAGAACCACAATGCAAAACGTCCCACAAAATTCCCAACCCTCTTAAGTCACAACCATTGCCGGACTCATTCAATATAACCCAGTTAAAGCATAATAGCCAGAATAAAAAGAAGATCCTATGAAGTACACCTACAAGATTTACTTGACTTATCAGCAAACTCTCTCCAAAAGTACTATACTTGCAATTCTCGACATTAACTTTCCTACTAAGATATGAACTTGAACTTCATGGAAATCATCAACATCAAACACAGCCCTTTTCCCCAATCAAATCACACCAACAATCAGTCCAATCCAAAAATAGCATAGAAGCTAACCATTTAAGGAACAAGAAGAAAAAAAAGCGGTAAAAAAAAACCACCCACCAAAATTAACTCAACCAAACAATCAAAAACCATCAACACAACAACATCCCATTAAAAACCCAGAGTAAAAATCCAGTTTTTACCACCAAAACCCAACTTCAACCACAGAAAGGATCAATCCCACAACACAGTCTAGATTCGAAGTACTAAATAAGTAGATCAGTAAAGCAAAAAACTTACAGTTGCAATAACAAAGAGTTGGGGTAACTGCACAAATTGAAGCAGTAACGGTTGAGAATTGAAGTGAAGAGAAGAAGGGGATGAAATCAAGATTACTTTTTGCGGGTTTCCCGCTGCCAAAAATCTTGTCTTTCTCCTTCAAGTTCTTGAGCACTACCTAAATGGAGAAATTAAAAATCAATACAAAAGGTGCAGAGTTGGCAGTGAAACTCTTGGTCAACGTGGAAAATGACCGCTTCCCTCTTCTTTTGTTTATATTCACAATTTACATATTTATTTATTTGCAATTGATAATTTACCATAATTATTTAAGGTTTCCTCTCAATGAAGGATGAATTGCACTTTCCCCAATAATTTAGAGGATATTGTAGAATGGACTTTGTAATTTTGAAAGTTTGCAGAAAAAATCCTCTCCTTAAGCCTAGTTATTTTTCTCTTATTTTAGGATGATATTACAAAATAAACCTCATAGTTTCAAAACAAAACAAAAAAAGTGACAAATATATATATATATATATATATATATATATATATATATATATATATATATATATATACTGTAATTATTTGTAGGGAATTTTGCACTTCTAAATCTAACTTTTGGATGAAAGTGCAAATATAACTCCACAAAGCGTGAAAGTGTCAAAATAACTCTAACTTTATGACGAATTGTGCAGTTATAACATTTTAGTCTGATTCCGGTGTTGACTGAAGAAATTGATCACTGATAAAATCTAAAATGTCGAAAATACCCTCGACCCTTGAGCTGAATATTTGTCCCTTCCCTTTTACCCATTTTCAACGCTGTTTAACAAAAAAAATCACCATTGCTTTCTTCATGTTGTTCAATTCCCCCAGTCATCGCCCGCCACCACCCGCCACAGTCTGCCACTGGGTTACGAGAGCAGGGTATTTTAGCAAGAACCCATTTTAGCATCTCTAAAGACATTTAAAACCGGACCAGAAGCTATTTCTACAAGAACCCTTACCCGACAGATTCACTACCTCCGGCAGAGCAAGGACGAAGGAGTGTGTTTATCTCTTCTTAGCACCAGAGAAACGGGGAGCGCTGGCGAGGCTTCGAGGAGAAACGTCGAATAGAGATGTTATCCCTAAATCAAGTTCCCGTTGTTTCTCACAGTCCCGAGTGGTCGCATGATGGTGATGAGGCTCCTGAGGTGAGGGCATTTATGTCTTTTTCATTTTTTGCTTTTTTAATCAGGGATAAAATGGTCATTTCCTTAAATTCCAACCAAACTTCCCGTTGTCAATTGAAGTCAACGGTGCCGGGGGTTAAATTTACATATATATCAATAAGTTAGTGTTATTTTAGCATTTTCTCGTTTAGCAAGATCATACTAGCACTATCAAGTTAAAATTATGGTTATTTTACCACTTTACTCTTATTTGTAATATGTACTGTAACCTTTTTTTCTTCTTAAATTCACTTAACAAATCTCTTTTACTGCTTAAGGATCACGATATCACAATATTAAAAAAGGTCAGTTTACAATATCACACATTTGAATAATGCACCAAAAAGCATCTATTAATGATAAATAAGTATTGTTAATACAACCTGTCAATGCGTATCTAGATTTATTAAATGTTAATTTATCATATTCATTATGTTATATCACCTAATTAGATACGGGAAGAAAAACTTTTAAAAATAAGAAAATATTAAATTGATATGACATCAGTCATAGTCAAATAAATTGATTTGAGGCTATACTAAATGCACTATAGCGGTTTTCCATACGCTCTTAAGCTATGTTATCTCGATACATGAGGTTAGGTGGATTACATGGTATTAGAGTTTTTATATTGGAGGGGAAGAGTAGCATCGCCGTTCACACCAGCGGAGTCGAGCAGCACCACTGCACACCACTACGGGAAGAATAAAGAGAGGGGGGAGAGGAAGAAAGAAGAAGAAAGGGGGATAAGAAGATGGCACCTATGTGTTTTCTTCTTTTCTTTTTTGCCTTTTTTAATCAGGGGTAAAATGGTCAATTTCTTAAATTTTGGCCAAACTTCCTGTTGTCAATTGAAGTCAATGGTGCCCAATATTAGATTGGGACATACTTAATAAGTTGGAGTTATTTTGACACTTTTTCTCTTTGCAGGGTTATACTCACACTTTCAGACTAAATTTAGGGCCATTTTATCACTTTACTCTTATTTGTGATATATATTGTAACCTTTTTTTTCTTCTCAAATTCACTTAACGAATTTCTTTTACTGTGTAAGCATCACAATATCACAATATTAAAGAAGTCAATTTATATCACACATATGAATAATGCACCAAAAAATTTCAATTAATGACAGATAAGTATTACATGTATTGACAGTCAACGCGTATCTAGATTTATTAAATGTTAAGTTATTATATTCATTATGTTATGTCACCTAATTATATATAGTAGGAAAAACTTTTGAAAAAAAAAACCAAACTTATATGACATCAGTCGTAGTCAAATAAACAGATTTGACGGTGTTCTAAATGCCCTGTGTATAGGTGAGATTACATGGTATCAGAGCTTTCATATTTTACATGATTGAGAGCTTTCATATTTTACATGGTATTCGAGCTTTCATATTTTACATGATGTGAGAGTCTTTGTATTTTATCATGGTATCGAAGCTGTTAAAAGGAAATAAAATTTTTTCCTTGTAGGAAATGTTATAAATGGTAGTTACACTATAAAATTAGTTTGGGTTAAATGTTTTTCTTACTCTAACTTTATGATGAAAGTGTTAATAAAATATCGTAAAATTAAAATGTGCCAAACTAACCCTTGAAGATAAATTGTGCCAATATAACCCTCAGGCCACATTCCGGCGTTAACTCACCAATGGGACCGTTGACCGGACCCAAAATAACAGATATGCCCTCGGCCATTTCAACTTATTATTTTCCCATTTTACCCCTCTTGTTCTCGCCAGCCACCGCCACCATCCGACCACCCAAACCACCCCAACCACCACCCAAACCACCACATCACCACTTCCCGCAACCAGCTACCACAACTAACCCAATAACCACCCTAGCCCGCCACCACCTAAATCTGCCACCAGCTAGCTCGCCACCACCCCACTCCAATCTACCACCACCTCACCCCCCCAGCAACCACTCCACCCTGCCCATCTCAGCCGGCTATGGTGACCTTGATTTGGCGTTCCTCGATATGTTCCACAGAGAAGATTGCTCCGCCACGGGAAGAAGATTTGCTCCGCCTCGATTTTCTCCACCGAGGAAACCCTTGAACGCTAATGGGAAGAAGAAAATAGGCAATAGAAGGGTTAGCGGCGAAGTGGAAAAGGAAAAGGGGTAGCGGCAATGAGAGTGGGTATAGCCAGGGAGAGGGTGGCGGAGTGGAAGAAGAAAAAGAGTAGTGGCGGTGGGAAGAAGAATGGAGAAGTGGAGTGAGTGGAAGAAAAAAGGGTTAATATAATTCATTTTCCTTTTTTTTAGCCGGGGTAAAATTTTCATTTCATTAAAATCTGCCCAATTCCGGGGTTGACAATTGAAGTCAACGATTCCCGGGGTTATATTGGCACATACACCATAAAGTTAGGGTTATTTTGACCCTTTCTCGCTTTACAGGGTTATATTGACACTTTCAGCCTAAGGTCAGGATTATTTTGACACTTTATTCAATTAGTTTCCTTGTAGGTTAGATTATACTCCCTCCGCCCCATTAATTTCTTTTTGGAAGTCAAACTTTAAATTTGACAGTAAATATAAATTAATCTATATATAATAAAAATATCATGTGAGATATTGTTAAATTCATCTTAACGTCTATTTTCTAAATATCAAATTTTGATGCGGTATTATTAGATGTAACTAGAGATATTTATGGTCAAACGTGCTCAGTGAAGACCGTGAATTCTTTTTAAGAAGTTTAAAGTGGGAAGGGGGGAGTAGATGATAATTACCTTATAGACTTTAGAATCATATTCCCCTTAGACTTTAGTTTGTATATCTTATATATATTGTAATCCTCATTATTCCCCTTTCATATTGTAATCCTCATTATTGATGAGACATATCGTTATTGATTAGATATCAAAGCGCCCGATTATATTTTAACATGGCATCAAAGCTTTCATATTTTCTCATGATATTAGAGCAAAAGATCCTGAACCCTAATTTCGACTGGAGTCGACGTCCTTCTCGTTGCTGCCCGACGTTATCTGTTGTCGTAGCCCACCACAGATTTACGTCGTTGCCACACAACTTTTGTTTTCGTTTCGTTGTTGTTATCGTCTGCTGCCCGACGTTATTTGTTATTGTAACATGCTACAGATTTACGTCATTGTCACCCGACTCTTTTTGTTATTTTGTTGTCGTCCGCTGCTCGCTGCTATCTACTGTCGCAGCCCGCCAATCAACCCCTTCAATGTAACTGCCGACTGATTTCTACAGATCTCCAACATGTCGAATCCCGAATTTGATTATGCTACCACTACTACTAATGAATTTGAATACTGCTCTACTAGCTAGAGTTGTTGCTGCAATTTCTATCGCTACTGAAGTTGAATCCCGTTCTATGGAGATTTGTTTTTATTTTGTTTTTCAAATTTTTGTAACGATTAACAATTTCATAATTTTTTTCGCAAGTTAGGTATAGTTGTCCATTATGCTCGAACTTGAGAGAGTGATAAGGAAATAAAAATTATTCCTTCTTGGAAAAGTTATAAATAATTGTTACCTTATAGAATTAGTTTCCTTGTTGTCAGCTAAGTTATCGATGGTATATTCTTTATGGACTTTAGAATTATATTCTTGTTAGACTTTAATTTGTGAAATTGTAATCTGATGTGTCAATGAATATATATCAATGCACCCAATTATATTTTAACAACCAGTCAGTCCTGATTTTAGTAAATTTTTAATGGATAGACCAAAATATCCCTCGCTTGCTTCTTATTTTTTTTGGGAAAAGTGGTTGAGTAACCTTCTTTTTTTTTTTTGTAAATTTGAGGAGTATTTCGGCCTATCCACTAAAAATTGGCAAAGATTGGGGATTGTGTAGAACTTCAGAGCAAATCAAGATTATATCAACATTAAAAAAAAAGAGAGGATTATATTGATACTTATCAAATAATTGAGGATTAAATGAGCATGTTATTCAATTCTTAAAAGTATTAGGGGTAATTTTGCCTTTACCCCTCACCTCAGCACCAAGTAAACTTCCATGTTTCACCAAAAGAGGATCTCGTAACTTTCATGCAGAGAGGAATTTGAAAGGAAATTGCGATAAAAAGCAAATGAGCGGACAAAAGTGACTCAATTAAGGCAACGAAATTTAGGACAAGGCGAAAGCTGATTTTTAGTAATCTGCATATTTCCAGAATCCCAGCCAAAATCCTGCTCAGAAAAACTTCAAGTTGGGCTTATGAGAGAGACGCTTCTCGTTCCAGGTTAGCTCAATCTCCCCCCACAAATGTTTAATTCAATGGGTGAGTGTGTTTTCTTCTTCTTCTCTACATTGCAAATTATTGTATCGCTTTTGCTGCTTTAGTTCTGGGAAATTTTGGTGGAATGTTGGATAGTTGCTGAATTCATGTGAGAATTTTTCTGGGTTTTAGTAGGTTTCAATTGGGTATTTCTTGTTTCATTGTTTCCCCATCTGCTGTGATCCAATCTCCCTGAAACTTTGGAGCATATTTCTGAGTGCTGAAGTGATTACTGTAGGTTGATCACAGCATTAAACTGTTGAGGTTGTTGATATGATCAATTTCAGATTCTTGATTAATGCTGGTTTATCCCAAAAGATGTACTCCCTCCGTCCCGGCCGAATCTGCACATTTTTTGTTCAATTTTCTCAAGACATGTTTGATCATAAATTTCAACTAGTATATAGACACCAATATCATCACGTGAGACACCACTATCATCATGTGAGATATTGTTGAATTCTCTGCATGATACATTGTCTAAATATCAAATTTTAACACACCGTTAATATACGTAACTAAAGTTATCGTTGGTCGAACATGACCTGAGAAAGTTGACCAAAAAGTGTGCACATTCGGCTGGGACGGAGGGAGTAATAAAAAAATTAACCTTTTTGAATATCAATATGAAGGAATCATCGAAATGACAGATATATCCCAAGTTCTTTCATTTTGGACTAGAATTAAGCTTATGTTAGGAGGAAGAATTGGCATTGGCAGAGGGCATTAGAGGCATTCACTATCCTATTTTAGGTGTATAATACTAGGGTGTTATGTCATCTATGATGCCCTATAATGATCATGCATATGGTGTGATTGGCAGTTATTCGGATTTGTAGTTAAGGTAGTCAGATTTACCCGTGTCTCTCAACTTTTAAATGTCCATTCATATAAGACTCTTTCTAGGAAATGTGTAGCGGTTTCACAGCCTGACTGCAGCAACAGGACAGGTAAAACGAGTTTCTTAGGAGAAAAGTGTTATCGTTGCTTAAAGGTTTTACTGAGCTTAATATCTTATATCTCTAACTTTCTGCTTCTCTTTTTTCGATGGTAGAATTCGTAGATTAGTTTCTACTACAAGCTACTCCCTCCGTCCCACGCTAAATTGCTTATTTACTTTTCCATGGTCTTCAATGAGCATGTTTGACTGTAAATATCTCTAGTTGCTTATAATAATGCCTGCCGTGTAAAAAACTGATATTTAGAAAATAGATGTTAAAACAAATGCAACAATACATTTATTATTTATACTTTAATTTATATTTAGGGTCAAAGTTTACAAAGTTTGACTCTCAAAAAAGTAAATAAGCAATTTAGAGTGGCACGGGGGAGTAGATGGTTATGCCTAGGTGGGTTGTAAGTTTTCAGATCATTCCTCTGTAAGTTGTTTTTTTTTTTTTTATAAAAAAACTATGTCTTACACAGTGATAGCTAAGAACTTGGTTAGCATGTATGGAAAGCTTATTCAAGAAAATATACATGCAATTTTGAAAGATGTTTAAGTTGATGCTACCTTGATGTGATGGTTAATATGTTTAAGTTGTATTGTAGACCTTGCATAATCTGGAGTTCTGTCTAGCACTCGACGATTTCTTACAACACTTTGCCTGTTTCAGTCTTACCATTAATGTCTTTTTTTAAGGAATAACTGATCAGGACGATGCTTTGCTGATTCCAGGGGAGGAAATGGAAGAAGAGCCACCGCTGAAATCCTTAAAGGGGAAAATGTGTGCATATAAGGCGATGGTTTGGGAAGTATATACTAGCAAACCAATATCCCATTGGATTCTACTGATTTTGAGTAGCGGAGGAATGCTTGTCGCGTTTCCCGCTTCCAGTCTCCTCTCCCGTGTTTATTACTCCAACGGAGGCAAGAGCAAGTGGTTGATATCATGGGTGGCAGTTGCCGGTTGGCCTATTCCGGCACTTATCTTAATTCCTACATACTTCTTCCTCGGAGTCTACCCCACTCCTTTTAGCTTTCAGCTCACTCTATCCTACATTCTGCTCGGGTTTCTGAGTGCCGCGGATAACCTCTTGTATGCATACGCTTACGCCTACTTGCCTGCATCAACCGCTTCTCTGCTGGCATCGACAGCATTGGTGTTCTCGGCCCTCTTCGGGTACCTCCTCGTGAAAAACAAAATCAACGCTTCGACTATAAACTCCATCGTGATCATCATTGCTGCAATGGCCATCATTGCTCTGGATTCTGATTCCGACAGATATGGAAATGTGACCGATACTCAGTACATCATTGGTTTTGTGATGGATATTTTAGGATCTGCTCTTCACGGGCTTATCTTCGCGCTATCTGAGCTGGTTTTCATAAAACTGCTCGGGAGGAGGTCTTTCCACGTCGTGTTGGAGCAGCAGGTGATGGTTTCCCTGTTCGGGTTTATCTTCACCACAATCGGGTGCCTCGTGAACAAGGATTTTCAGTCCATGGCATCTGAGGCGCGGGGTTTCAAGGGGGGCGAGAGTTCTTACATCATGGTTCTTGTCTGGGGAGTGATCACGTTTCAGTTGGGAATTCTCGGAGCCACGGCTATCCTGTTCCTGGCATCCACGATCCTAGCCGGGGTTCTGAACTCGATACGGGTGCCTCTTACGAGCATTGCTGCAGTTATACTGCTGCATGATCCCATGAGTGGTTTCAAGATCTTGTCTGTGTTGATCACTTTTTGGGGCTTTGCTTGTTACATCTATGGGAACCGTTCTGTGGAAAAAGAGACACCGTGATATTGTATAAGCAGCTGTCTGCTATTGTGTTCATGAATATTGTGTACAGGTGTTTCTTTTGAGTATTGGACCAATATAAGAAAAGGAGGGTAAGCCTCTGAAAATGCGTCCATCAGTTTATGGACATGCCAGAAACTATTTTGTAATGTGGCGTCTTTTTTGCAATTAATGAAAATTTAAATTTTCTATTGAATGAAAGAAGACCTAATTCCCTTTCTTCTCCTGTTTATCTTCTTTTTCTTTCCAACGATTCTCTCTTCTCTCTCCAACCAGTTTCTTCAACGGGAATACGTCATGACCAGCCTGTGAAATAGCACCCGTGGAGACGGTGACGCTGAATTTTGAGGGATTTTTGTTTAGAGAATTTCAAAATTGTGGAGGTGCTGGAATTTTTTCCACCGTAATTTGCGGAACTGCTACTAAATTAGGTTTATTCGCTTCAATTTATTGGGTTCCTTTTACTGCTTCAAGATCATATTTTCACGCTGCTACAGTGCTTTACATGATCAATATCTAATCTTTTTTTGAATCGGGCTCAATATTGCTTCGATTTTGGAAAAATTAGTGTTGCTGCCCTACTTAGTTTCGGTTTGGTTTGTGATATGATTTCTTGCAATTTGGACTACCGTCGTAGTGCCTTTTCTGCTGCTTTAACACTGCTGGTGTGTTGCTTCGCGTTGAACAAATAAGCCTATTGTGTTGTGCTCAGAATCTGGTTATCTCCAGGATTAATTTGTGAATTAAAACAGCTGCTGCTCTATACTACTGTAGACCAGATTGCATATAGGTTTTTTTACTACATAAATTCTTGGTTTTTAGTGATAAGATTTTGTGTTTGTTGGATGTTATTTCGCTGAAGTTTGTTGGATGTTATTTTGCTGAAGCTTAATTGGGGCCGGATTTTGCAGCTGTTATTATCCAACATGTACCTTTTAGTTGCACTGTAAATGACCTTTCTTTTCTTCTATTTTTTTTTGTTGATTATTCGTTTTGAATTACGAGGAACATTCGTTTATTTATATGTTGCAGCTATTATTATCCAAGTTTTACTTTCTTATTTTTTTGTTGATCATTCGTTATGAATTACGAGCTGCATCTGTTTACGTATATGTTGCATATGTTAGTATTCGATGTGCACTTGTTAGTTGTACAGTGTATAGACCTTTTGTGTTAGTTTCATATATGTATTTATCATTCTTTAGGTTGGGATATTCTTTAGGTTGGGATGAGACATGAGAGTTCTAGTGCAATGTTTCACAATACACAATTTACATATATAACCCGACTAGCGTGATATCATTTTCCGGGCACTTGTAACACATATAACCAAATGAAACAAATGGCACAACGTTGTTTCAGCACAAAAACCGAAATGCCACCCCTTGAAATTGACTAACATCCATGGGTTTCATTCTTTTCATTCTATATTCCACTTAGCATGAAGTAGCAAACTATATCTCCAACAAGGCCAGAACAAAGATATGAACCAATCAAGTGAAAACTTTAGCTTTCATATAATTCACAATAACACTATATTATGTTGTTTTGCAAATCATTACGGTCTAGAAATCGGTGCTTGAGTGAAGCACATGGGTATGGGGCATGGGGTATGGGGCCGCTGGAAGGGGCCCATTTATCTTCCCAAATTTGGGACACGTGTCAGTTATACATTGGCCCATGTGTTCTGCATGCAGCATTTTTTAAAAAGAATCTCAAAGTCACTGACATGTGGCAGTGGCACCCTCTGGTTGGGCCACGTGTCCAACGGCTCTAAATTTCAGCTTTGTGCACCGTCCAAAATTTTGGGACACGGACTTACATGGCGACATGTGTCCCAACAGCTATTTTTTAAAAAAATTGAATTTTTTAAAAAATTAAAATTTCAGAAATTCTATTAATAAAAATTATAATGTATTGGTAAAGACAGTCTTTCCATAGGCTTATTGAAAGATGTGGTTTAATTAAAATAATAAAAGGTGTAATGTTTTAGTTGCAATATTAAAATTGTATTATGCAACATGCAGTAGTTATAAATGTTATAGCCCGATTCATGCAAACCAAAAATTTTATGTTCATTTCTTCTAAATTGCCCTTTAAACATTGGTCTTTCCATAACTTATTGAAAGACCGTCTTTCAAGAGAGGACTCTCAACTTATTTAAGGTGAACAAATTAAATTAAATTAAATATTAATGATAAAATTAATGAGTGAGATAGAGAAAATTAAGTGGGGTCAATGATTAATCAAAAGTGGTTTCTTACCATTGTGGAGAAAAAAATGTGATTTCTTAAGTTTAGCTGAAAGAGAGAGAATGAGGAAAATAATATATTTAATTGGTAAAGAACCGATAGCAGTTTCTACCGTGCACTCGGTCTAATATCTATGCCCTTCAATACTTGCAGCACCCAAGGGCAACCTGTCAGGAGCACACATACAATCCTTTGGCAACCCTTTGAATCAAATGGCCTTGCTCAATATCATCTTCATACGATCAGCTTGTGAAACGAAGATCAGGACTGGATTACTTGTGCCTGTCAACATTCAGAAATGAAGCGGTATTGGACACTTAATAAATGTAGAGCTCCTCCACCATACGGCCTTCGAGCTCAAAGATGTCCAGGAAACAGAGCGGGACAATCTTTGAATGCGATTCAAATTAGTTTGGGGAGGAAGAAGAATGGAGAATGAAAACTTTGGCAGAGTCTGGGAAAGAAAAATGAGTCGCACTTCAGTTTTGGGAAGGAAGGGTTTGATTAATTTGCGTTAATTGCAAATTGGTCTCTGGCGTATCCATAAGCTTATGGACAAATCGTCTGTCAGGAGACCTATTCTAAAAAAAATGTGATATGATAGAAAGACGGGTGTTGTGGGCTAGTTTAAGGTTTTAAAAGTGGTGGAGTAGTCCTGTCTTCTGATTTCAATCTCGATCCTGCATACAGAGTGATAAGTATCAAGTGATGGTATACAGTAACGGTGCTATTTCAGTTTTAATCCAAGTAATTTTTGGAGCAAAAGCTCGAGACATAATGAGCGGTATATGTATGCTTAATCTTGCCATAAAGCTAAGAAGCTTTCCACCCAAAAAGGATCTGGGAATTTACCTGATGTATCATAACTACTACAATTATAAGAGAAGAGGATCAAGTTCGATTCACAAATCTTCGACAACATCTAAAACTAAAAGCAAATGTAGACTAGAGAACATCTAGACATCATAGTGCCACTTCGCTACGTTATTATTAAGCTTTGCCAATATCCTTCACAGCACAGATTTGCTCCTCGCCCATAGCAGACATCACGCTCACGACCAGATCCTTCCCTTCACTGAAGGCATCCCTCATCTAAATCCAGAAAGAAATTCAATTCAATTTCATACTTGGAAAGAAAAAGAGAAAAGATCAAAATAATATCTGATCTACATGCTAAGCTCCCTCTCAACCTAGCACTCAAAAGGTTAATCAATGGGAGCTGGTAAGGCAGATTGAAGGGATTACAAAAGTTTCAGTAAATGTTAGTGACAATGCCAGACTGATAGTTTGATACACCAGTGTAATTTACCTGTTTTGCAAGATTTTCATCAGTGGGAAGCTTCAGATCATCTTTGGTACCTCCGCTTTCAGTCAGAAGAGACACCTGGCACATTCAATAAGCTTATAAGCAGTCAGCGGAGAGCATTGTTATTCCACGATATGGGGTGGACTATATGAATAACATATTGTCCTCGTATACAGTCGACTAGTCAAGACGAATTGTATAGTAGTAGTACAAGTTCATATATGTCCTAAAGTGTCATTCCAAGTCTCTCCTTAATAATATGCAAAGAGAAACAGAAAACCACTATAACAAACAAAACCAAGGCTTCTAGGAACAATAAACCCCGGGAAGCTTAAAAACGTGGAGGTGATGAGGGAATAAAACCAACAAGAGTCCAGCATTTCAGACAAGAAGCCCAGTAATTTACTCCACACACTGCATCCTAACATGATTTAATACATAGACTCTGCAACATGTTAAACATCCAAAAAACAAACAAACAGAGAAGATAGATTCAAACTTACAAAACCATCTTCATCGATGTCAATCAGCTGATAATCAGAACGGTTGACATGAGGCACCTGAACAAAAAAGTTAGTTACTCAGCCACAGACAAGACAAAATCAAATGAACCAATACGACAGAACAAAGAAGCTTCACAGAGAATCTAAAGAAGCTGCATTAATTACATCACAGTTATGGGAGGAAGGAACAATATCCTCAAGCTTCTTGCCATTGAAGATATCAATTCCAACAAAGTGGCACTTGGCATGTCCATGCTTCCCAGTTTTGGATGTCGAGACTTCAACAACCTGTTATAAAGACATCAATAAGATTACACTGAGCAAGATAGCAATTTTCGCAAGTATAAGCTCCAAAAGATTTGTTCTTTTCTTCTCATTACATAAATGTGAGACAGCCAAAAATTCTGCAAAAAAATCAATGTCTTCCATTCTGCACCCAATTACACCAGCATGTCACGATTGACACATTCATACTCAAAATTCAAACCCTAGATATAACACAAACCAAGGTCCTAATCAGATCCCACGCACTGAAAATTAAAACCCTAGACTTAAAGCGGTGTAACAAAAACACACACGGAATTAGGGCAAAAACCCATCAGGATCTGGACAGAAAAACAAAAACCCATCACAGATTCACCGCCAAAAATCACAATTATGCACAATCATACCAATGAGCAATAATGATATGCATAATCATAGTAATTAGCAATAATGATGTAGGATAATGACCTTGCATGGGCGGTTCTTGATGACGATGTAGCCGTTCTTGCGGATGGTTCCGGCTTGCTGGGGGAAGGTTTTGGAGGCGCCGGCATCTGCCTTTGACTCGAAGTGATGCTCTTCGTCCGACATCGTTTCGCAGGTTTGGTCTCTGTTAAGGTACGATGGAGAAGACGGTGAGTATAAATAGGTAGCTCGTGTAAAACGTGCCTTTAGATTATTCATTCAGTGGCCCCCACTTTATATAATAAAGTGCAGCTTCCACGTAACACTTAGAGTTAGAGCATCTCCAATAGTAACATACTTTCTATGTTTCTCTAAAAGTGGCACACTTGCCTTATTAGGATACTTTTTTTAAGTGGCATACTTTTTATTTTTGGCAAGATTTCTACAATCTCATCCACCTATTCTACTTTTTACTTTCTACCCTCAATTTCAACCTCTCATTTTCTTCACATTAATCCAAGAGCCTAAACCTAGTGTGCCTAGTGAAACGGAGGGAGTATAAGAATTGTAAGTTGCTAGGCAGGGCCGTCTCTGACAATTTGGAGGCCCTGTTCTAAATGAAAAATGAGGCCCTTCATTACATCAAAAACTATACTTTTCCCTCCTCCTTTTCCGGGCTGGGGACCGGCAGTGTACATAACACAGGCGGAGTTAAGAATTTTAATGGGTTTTGGAAACTGAAAGAAAATAAAAGAAATTGAAAGGAGAAAATTTTGGGGAGCGGAAGAGTTGAAGGCGATAAATTGGGAATCAGGCGAGAGGTTTCTGCCTTTTTGGCTTTTGCGCAGGAAGGAAAACTGATTCTACATTCTGAATTTATTTTTTTCCTAATATATATAATACACATGCATATTATTTTGGGGCCCCAAAAATTTTGGGGCCCGGTTCTGTAGGGCTGTTTGGGCTTGCCCACAACCGGCCCTGTTGCTAGGGATTTCATGTTATTTTTCATCAAGCTAATGATTTGGCAAACTACGTACTATTACAATCGTAAGCCGTGTAGCTTAATAGGCCTCATATGTTTTACATATTCATCTTTATTTTTAATAAAATATAAGTGTTAATATTTAACAATAATAATTAATAAAATAAGAATAACTGTTATACTTTAAATTAAAATTATTTAAAGAAAAAAATGTAACATTATTTTGTAAAACTAGGATTTTACTTTTTGAGTTGTACATGAATCGGTTGTGATATAATTTTGATTTTCTTCTTAGCTCTATTTATTATGTTATTATAAATAACTATAATTATAATTTTCTTATATAAATAATTTTATATAAATTTTTTATATAAAAAGATTTATATACATTTATTATCTAAGAATTTATATAACTTTATATAACTTTCTTATAAAAAGTAATTTTATAAATTTATTATAAAATAATTGTTTAGATGTTTGAAATTTAACACTTTTTAACCATGCATGTATTATATATAGTTTGCTTTTCCAAGCGCAACGACTAGAAAAAAATAGTTTTTGTATTTTTATAAAAAAATAATTTTAGTATTTCATCGTTATAATAATTAGAGTCCATCTCTTGAAAGACGGTCTTTCCATAAGTTATGGAAAGACCAATGTTTAAAGTGTAAATTAGAAGAAATTAAGATAAAATTTTCGGGTTGCATGAACCGGGTTATAAATTTTATAACTACTACATGTTTCATACTAAAACTTTAATATTGCAACTAAGACCTTTTACCTTTTATTATTCTAATCAAACCCCGTCTTTCCATAAGCTTATGGAAAGACCGTCTTTCCTAAGATTTTGCCTAATTATTATATTTTAAATATATTTATTATTGTTATTGTTGCATACTTGCAAGTGTAAATTAATACAAGATATGACCAAATTGGCATATGGAATAGAATTGAAGTGGTTGTTTCCACAAGCTACAACTGCTTGGAAGCAGCAGACGTGTGCTCTGCAACAACGGTGAGCTACATTGCTACAATTTTTGGAATTTTACAAGGAGGTCCAAAAACACCACTGTAGATGCTCTTAGAGCATCTCCAATGGTAAGCCAGTAGAGGTTGTAGCTTGAAGGATCATATCTACTTTTCAAGCTAATGATGTGGCAGGCTACATACTCTCACGATGGTAAGCTACATTCATGAGTAGGTTGATAGGTCCCACATATTTGAAATATAATATAATTATATATATATATATATATATATATATAATTTTATGTAATTTATTTATATGAGTAAATATATAACATATTACTTTCTTATAAAAATAATATTATAATAATTTAAACTTATATAATTTTTAAAATAAAATAGTAAGACCTTTCAACATGTATTATATATATGATGTGCTTTTCGAATGTGCAACAACTAGGAAGAAAATGAATACATTCTAACTTTTTAAATTTTCCATGCATAATATTTCATGGATCAATGAAAGAACGTCTATTTTACTATTAAATGCATGTTCTACTATTTGAAATTGGAATGCACTTAGAATATATCTATAAATAACTCTTTTATGGGTTGGATTGGTATCGAGCTATAACATAAAATTAGAAATGGCAAATTCTGTTCATAATATCAAATTGGAAATGGCAAATTTTGATGAACAATTTTGTCAGTATCTTGCATTTCGTCAATATTCTGATGAAGATTTATTTTACACTATCCAACCAAATTACATGTAAAATACACTATCTACATTTGAAACATTAAATGCAGTTGACATCAAGCAACATGCTTCCACAAGCTATAACTGTTTGCAAGCTAATGATATGGATTCTGCAACAACGATGAGCAAGCCTTCTACAATTTGTGGAATTTTGCAAGCAGTTCCAAAAACACCACTGTTGAAGATGCTCTTAGGAGTAGTTTAGTTTATGTCGAAATGTTATTCATGCAGTAATTTCTATTTCATGGTCCGTGTTCAAATTCTTATGATATACGTAAAATGTGTTTGATTGCACACAATTTTATTCCTGCAGTAATTTCTATTTCATGGAAAGTTATTCCCGTGATCAAATTCTTATGATATACGTAAAATGTGTTTGATTGCACAACAAGGAATTTGTATTTCATTGGATTTATTTACCTTGGTGTTGTTTGGTTGCACAAAGGGAAGTGGAAAAAGTTATGCGTAATGGAGAGAAATTAAAAATTTTGCACGATTGTGTGGGAGGAAAAGATAATCACACGTTAAAAGTATTGAGGATATGTAATCGATCGAAGGGGTTCTCGTTAAGATACTTCCCACGTTATGTGGGAAGTTCAAATTCCTCCAAATTCCATCATTTTTACTATATTTCCGTAAACTAAACAACTTCACCCATCCTAAAATGAAAAATCTAAGAATTTGTAATTACGACATCTTCTATTCTTATGGCTCTCTTTGACCGCAATTTTTTCTAAAAAAATTTGGCGACAACTTTTATTCAATCACCATATAATAGAAATTTTTTGATTTGGTGCTGTCAATCGGGGATATTAAAGTCATTTTGACTAAGTTAAACCCAAGTTGTCTAAAAATAACATATAAATTTTATAATATGTTACTAATTTTATTCGTTACTATATATAATCAATCGTAACTTTTTTAACATACTAATATTATAATTTATACTGATTTTAATTCTTTACTATATATAATCAATCATTACTTGTTAAAATATATAACTTTTAAAGATATATTTAAAACCATAAATATCTTGTTTGACCACCAATATCTTATAAATATAATAAGATATTTATGGTTTTAAATATATCTTTAGAAGTTATATATTTGAACAAGTTATGATTGATTAAATATAGTAAAGAATAAAATCAGCAACATATTATAATACTTGCATGTAAATAAGTTATGATTGATTATACATAGTAGAGAATTAAAACAAGTAACATATTATAATATTGGTGTATATGTTATTTTTAGACAAATGTTTTGGCTTAGGGTAGTCAAAATGACTCAAATACCCCCAATTGATAGACAGAAAACAAGCAATATCTGTTATAGGGTGCTTGGGATTAGGGTAGTCAAAATGACCTAAATACCCCCGATGGACAGACAGAAAGCAAGCAATATTTATTATAGGGTGCTTGGGATTAGGGTAGTCAAAATGACCTAAATACTCCCGATTGACAAACAGAAAGCAAACAATATCTATTATAGAGTGCTTGAGATTATGATTGATTATATATAGTAAAGAATTAAAATCAGTAACATATTATAATATTTGTATGTTAATAAGTTATGATTGGTTATACATAATAGAGAATTAAGTGCTCATATAACCCTATGTTTTGAGGGTTTGTGCTAATATGACCCTGTGAAGTTGGAAAGTGCCACTGTAACCCCGTGTGTTTGTTAGAATGTGCTAATATAACTCTGGAGGCCTGAATTTGAACGGAATTCAGTAAAATGACCAATATACCCCTTTTTAAAAATAAATAAATAGAAAATATCCTTTTTGCCCTTTCCTCTCCATCTTCCCCATTTTCTTTTGTTCTCTTATGCAACATGATCTATACCCTAGCATCTCTTAGCCCTAGAGTCTAAGTAGAAGAAGAGGTGATGGAGCAAATCTGCGGCGGACCTGGTAATGCAAATCTGCGGCGGACCTGGTAATGCAAATCTGCGGCGGAGCAACCGGCAATGAAGCAAATTGAGGCAGAGCAACCAGCGGTGGAGCAAATCGAGGCAGAGCAACCTGCGAGGGAGCAAACCTACGGCGGAGCAAATCGAGGAAAGCTAAAGGTTGCCAATTTTAAAGGGCTGTTAGCTTGCGTTTTAAAGGTATGCGATGCCTCAAGATTGAAAATGTATAATCTGAGAGGAGATGGTGGATCTGGAAATTCCACGGCGGTGGTGGTGCTGCGTGGCGGTGGGTCTGGGCTGGGCGGGTGGAGGTGGTGTTGGGCAGGCGTGGAGAGGTGTGAGGAGGTGGTGGTGCTAGGATTTGTTTTTTTCCAGATTCTGGTATCCAGTGGTGGCGGTTGGTGGTGGCAGAACGGCAGAGCAACATCAATGCTGCTTTTGGAGAATCTGGATCACATGCTTCTAATCTAGATTCCGGCTGACGTCGACGACGGCGGTGGCGGTGCGGCGGCAGTGGTGATAGCGACAGTGGTGATAATGTTTAAGGTTTAGATGAAGAGGAAGAAACCTAGGGTATTTTAGTCATTAGATTTGTAATTTGAAGACTATGGGTATTTTAGTCTTTTTGTATTTGGTCAATTCAGGAAATTACAAAACACAGGGCTACAATAGTACTTTCCAACTTTATAGGGTCATATTAGCACAAACCATCAAAACATAGGTCATATCAGTATTTTGTATATATGTTAGTTTTAGACAATTTTTTGGGTTTAGGGTAGTCAAAATGACTCAAATACCCCCAATTGACAGACATAAAACAATCAATATCTATTATAGGGTGCTTGAGATTAAATAGTCAAAATGACCTAAATGCCCCCGGTTGGAAGACAGAAAATAAACGGTATCTATTATAGGGTGATTGAGATGGGTAAAAGAAAAAGAGTTATTGATTTGTGGTATGAAAATTTGATATTGGGCCAAGCCCGTATGGGATAGTGGGTTTAATTATCTTACTCTTGGATATTCATTATCTGGTACACATAAGTGTATTCTGGAAAACTGCCTCATCATAAACTACAAACATAATAAACATTGAATAATAGTTTTAAAATGCTGGGGTTAATGTTACAATATTATTATTTGGGTTAATACTAAAACATCCGCAGAAGTTCATGAACCTGTTTGCAAATATTCAAAGGTAGAAGCATGTATTCAAGGCCTTGTATGTTAAAGGTAGAAGCGACTTTATTTTGAGATTGGTCTGGTGAGTTTGTTCTCATGGTCATTCATGTTTTTCATAGTATTTCTTCCTTCGTTATTATTATTAGGGAACTTGTATTTTTATCTCTTGGTTGTAGCATCATTATGCCAAGAGATATGTATCTCAGACTCATTGTATGCACGGGGCGTATGAGTGTTCCTGTCGACACTTACGATTTCTTCTATTTACGATGTGATTCTAAGTTCACATAAATACAAATTCATACCGTAAAATTTTGATAAACAAGACTACCATGGATAACATTATTAAACTTGTCAATATCATACTTTAATCTAATAAAATATGAAAGGAATACAAAAGAATATTTATACATGATAGGGAGTGTGGTTTAGATATTTAAATTAGATAGGGAGTCTTGTTTAGATATTTAAATTAGAGAAAGTCTTAGCAAATGTGATTTTTTCATAAGATTATGAAAAAATTCACAATGACTTTTACCTTAAATGTTATATTTTTGGGATAAATACACTTATAACTCTAACTTTAGGCAGAAAGTGCCAATATAACCCTGCAATCTCAGAAAGTGTCAATTTAACCCTAACTAATTATTGTATGTGTCAATCTAACCCTAATTTTTGAAAAATCTGTGTCAATATTACTAATCTCCCTAATTTCGATGTTGACTAATGAAATTCCTGCAATGAAAATAAATGAAATAACATAAATACTCTTAACTAAGAAGTTAAAAAATTGATACCTAAAATACGCTTATTTTCTTCTTCACTGTTGTTGCTCCACCGCCGAGAACCTCCTCTGCCGCCGGGAACCACCCCAACTTTTCCAGTTTCTGTACAGCATCATCCCCATCCCAAAATTGGAGCTCTCCCCAAATTATTCTTTCATTAGTTCCTCACACCGTAGGTCCGGATCCTATCCCAACTCCCAACCAAATCAAACGAACCAATTTCAACAATCAAACTCGACCAACCTCTAATCTAATGTTGCACAAACCTCTAATGTAGCTTTCCCCTCCATCAATATGAAGAACAAAATTATAACCAAAAATATTGAAAGGATAGTTGAGATTAGAAGAAGACGAGGGGGCTGTGTGAATACGAGGAACCCAAAATCTCCTCGCCACCCGCAAGCATGCTCCCGATCGAAGGGGGCGAGGAACCCAAAACAAAATTTTAGTTTTTTTTTCTTTTTATTGGGAAGGGTAAAATGGTCTTTTCAATAATTTCAGACCATTAAACGGTTGACTAAAAAGCCCGCTGAGACAGAAGGTTATTTTGATACTTTCTGAGATTGTAGGGTCATATTGATACTTTCGGTCTAAAGTCATTGTCACTTTAGCCCTTAACTCTATATTTTTTTGTAAAATTTAAATATTGTATTTTTAAAGTTAAAACAAGTAATAATAGGTATTTGAATATGAAAATATAAAAATACATAATATATAAAAAAATTAAAATTGCTAAATTTAGTATGTAATTTAACAAATACAGTGTATAAGGTAAAAAATAGCTTACGGACAGATCGCATTAGGAGACCCACTCTTTGAATTATACTTCGTTCATTTCTTTAACAGTGACATACTTTCTAATTTGATATATTTTATTTATATTGGCACTTTCTATTTGTAGCAAATTTAAGATTATTAAATCCCGTGAGCATCTGGGCAGGAAGTATGGACTGATGGAAGGAGCATCCGACAGCCAAAGTGCAGCGGCAACACTTCCAAATTAAAATTGTCACACTTCACTTTGACCAACTTGCTACACCTGTCATTGTCGGTACGAGTAGAACAACAGTTCACTTGTGTTTGAATACTTGTAATATATGTGTGAAAAAAATTAGATTTTTTTACAGCACTGTAAATAAATGAAGGATAACGAAGTATGAAAGTATGGAACTCAAAGCTTGCCAAAATGTATGAATCTTAAAATAAGAGATGCAAGGGGTCGTTTGTGAAATTGCTTCTCTCTTAGCATTGTCGCATGACCTAAACTGCCATTGATATTTCTCTCTCACCGTGACACGACCATCTACTGAGCTTCGTTTTTTCCGTTATACTTTCGTCCTGTTCTCTGTTCTCCAACACACCTCCGTTAATTCTTTTTTTGAAACACACCTCCGGTAATTCTTCGTTCTTCAAATTGTTCATTGGCATCGGTAAGGGAGGGAAACAAATCTTTCTTTTCCCGACTATTTATAAATAGATCATGAAGTTTATCATGTTTTCAAAAATTATCTCTAAATATGAAATATTAATGTTTCTACCTTATCTTTCCCATATATGTAGCTAGTCCTTGATCTTAAAATAAGACGGTTTAGTTGAATATAGATCACTCTTCACATAAAGTGGCAGCATTCAATAAATTGCACAATTTTATTCATAATTTTGTATAAATAATGAGAGAATACATATTAAGGGTCGATCTTGTCAACCTAAGAATCATTTTTTTAAAGTTCTGAATTTTTTCTTTCATTCAAAAGACATGGTATAAAAAAGAGCACAGAAAATTTTAAAGCTATTGGTTTGAATATTTTAATTACAACAAAAAATTTCCTCCATAGGAGCCTCTTTGGTGAGATGACACAACTGTGAATGCAGAAACTTCCAAATTCCAATAGGTGCCAACCCAAATTTGGAGTTGTTCATGGGGAAACCAATTAATTAAGCAGCAATTTAAGGAATTAAAACATTGATTTGGTACTAATCACGATTACCAAACACATTAACTTATATATGTTGGGACTTGACAACTTGGCATATTTGGAAGTAAAATGCTTCACGCTTAAGGATCTTTCAATACAACGTTGGATTCAATTATTGTACATGCGGCCAAGCCAAAGAAGCAGCAAAAGTTGTCCTTTTGCGTAAAGTTCATATTTTTAATTGATAATCTGGGGTTATTATGCAAGCATGGTATTATTATGTTCCAATATCAAAGAAGAAGTTTGGTGATATAAGGGAGGTTGAAGAAATAATTCGAGAAGTTATATATCTCGTTCAAGTGGTATTTGATTTTAAGAATATATCAATTTCTATATTTGTGGGGATTGGATTAGATTTGAAGAGTTTGAATTGATCTGGTTTTCGGCTATGGAAATGAGATGGACGAGATATTCTAATTCTTATCTCCAAGGGATTAGATTTGGTATATCTATCTCTAATGGATTTCATTGTTATCAGAATATTTTGTAGAGATAGAATTCTTATCGCAGAGGTAATTGAAGATTGCGACCGTGCTATATATTGTGGACATTCTGGCTAAGCTACTTACAGATTAATATTGAGAAAACCCGCGTTCAGGCTTTCTTCATTCAGAAGTAGCGCAAAGCTGTAAAAGTTATGTGTTCCAATATGATCAAACTCTTTTGATCTTAAAGTTCAGAACGTAAGCCTTAATTCCTCGGGAGGAGGAGGAGATCAACGTCGACAAGTTTCGATGTCAGAGGGAGTCTGATCAAGGCGGATCGGCAACTAGGGGAGCTAGTAGAATTCACATGTTTAATTATAAAAGATAAGTATCTTGTATGGTGTTCTTTGTATTATCTTTTTGATTAGTGGATTCATTCTGAATTGGACCAGGCCCCGCAGATATAGGTGACATTCTCCGAACTGCGTAATCAAGTCGAGTGTCTTTGACTACTTACTTTATTACGTACTTGGTTAATTAGTTTATGTTGGAACACGATAATCACAATTGAAGTGATTAGGTAAAATCAAATTTCAATTGGTATTAGAGCTAAGTCACTTATTCTTACCTTGGTTGTGTCAAGGAAAGTACTGATCCAATTTTACCATGACGAACAAAGAAGGAGCTTCGGTGTCTCGGCCTCCACTGCTAGAAGGAACGAACTACAACTATTGGAAGACGTGAATGCGAGTGATGAACTTTCTTGGTATTTCGTTGGAATCACCCTATGGAAGATGTAGAATCTAGCTCAAAAGAGAAGGAAGGAGAAACAAGTGCAAAGAAACAAAAACTTAAAGATAAGTCAACCTGGAGTTCAGATGAGTTGAGGGCCTCGATGGCAAACTCTAAAGCTCAAAATGCTATCTTCACAACAGTGGATGAGAATCAATTCAAACTCATATCAAATTGCTACCAAGCAAAGAAAGCATGGGATATTATGCAAACAGTGCACGAATGAACAAGTCGAGTACGTGACTCAAAGTTACAAATGTTGGCCACAAAATTTGAAGAGTTGAAGATGGAAGAAGATGAAACCATTTCTATATTCAATGACAAGTAAAGAGACATCTCCAATATGACGTATCAACAGAGGAAAAATTACAAGGAAGAAAAATTGGTGAAGAAAACATTAAGATCTCTCCCCAAACATTTCTCTATGAATGTTACTGTCATTGAAGAAGCAAGAGATGTGGAAAACATGATACTTGATGAGTTAATGGTACCATTACAGAAATATGAGTAACGTTTGACCAATCATCAAAGAAAGCTCACAGAGTTGGTATTCAAAGCCTCAGCCTCAAGGGATGATCATGAAGGTGACAGTGAAATTGAAGCCGAAAAACTTGCTCTTATAACCAAGAATTTTCCAAGAATGCTGAAAAAGGTAGTGAATAGAAAATTACAAGACAGATTTGGTGGAAATAGACCACGTTCACAGGAGTTTGGTAACTCTCGAGGACCCCGAATGGAACGAAACAATCAACAATTTCTGAGAAATCAGAACAGTGAATCAAAGCAGGCAGGAAGAATTCAATGTAGAGAATGTGAAGGTTTTGGTCACATCCAGGCTGAGTGTGCTAACACTCGAAAGAAGCAAGGAAGATCGTATGTCACTTCATGGAGTGAAGATGAGGAAGAGGGGGAATAATAAGTACTCATTAGCAACTATGTGGCATTTGGAGCAAAGATGATTGAAAATGACATAGCGTGTCCCAACATTAAGAAGACAGAGAAGTCGGGATGTTCCAACACATAGGTGCTGGGTGGAAACTCCTCAGGCAATGATGATGGTCAAGAAGTGGATGATGATGAAATTCGCCAAGAATATGAAAATATGTATGCAATGTGGCTCAAAGTGGTTGAGGCAAACAAAATTATGAAATATGAAAAATCTAGCTTGTGGAAAGAGAGATGGAGTTAATAGATCTGGTGGAAAAAATGGAAAGTGAGATTAAACTGTTGAGACTGAATCTTAAATCAGCAACTGATAGAGCTGAGATGGCTGAAGCTACAATCACAAAGTTGAATGCTGGAAAGGCAAAGCTCGATGATATACTAGCAATGGGGAAAAATGTTGGAGATAGACAAGGATTCAGGTATAACAAATTTTAGAAGGGACCGATTGATTTCAAAGTAGAGGTTCAGGCCATGAAGAAAATTTTCATGAAGACACGTCGTTGCAAGCCTATTTTATGCCAATATTGTTCCTATCAAGGTCATGAAGAAGAACAATGTCTCAGGATACTCGGAGATATTATGAATGGGCGATAACTGTCAGCATGTTCCAACACGAGCGACACCCAACATGATAGATTGATCAGAAATGTACAGATTCTAAATGAAGTACTGTGTGTCTTATTGCTCACACATCTCTTATTGCACACTCTAGAGATTCTTGGTACTTTTATAGTAATTACTTTAGACATATGACTGGAACTTAAGAATACTTGAACAACATCAAACCATAAGATGGTGGCCTTGTTACTTGTGGTGACGGAAAGAAGAGTCGTGTAGTTGGTAAAGGAGAACTACAGATAGAGGGATTCCCAAGCTTCACAAGTGTTCTACTGGTAGAAGATCTAAAGGAAAACCTTTTAAGCATCAGTCAACTATGTGATGATAATATGACAGTTGATTTCCAAAAGGACAAATGTATTGTGAATCACAGAGAAAACAAAGTATTGTCTAGAGTACATTTATCAGACAATTATTATTTGCTGGAACAAGAAGTGAGGTTTCTAAGCTCTAGAGAAGATGAAGGAATCTTGTGGCACAGAAATCTCGGTCACATCAACTACAAAACACTTGTAAAGATTGCAAATGCCAAAGCAGTTCGAGGTATGCCCACTCTTACTAACAAAAAGGGTATTGTGTGTGGATCATGCCAACAAGGTAAACAGACTCGATCTCCTCACTCCCATGTTCAATATATTACCACTTCAAGAAATCTTGAAATACTTCACATGGATTTGATGGGTACGGTTAATACTCCTAGTATGACTGGGAAAAAGTATATTTTTGTATGTGTTGATGATTATTCCAGATACACTTGGGTGGCCTTTCTCAAAGAGAAATCAGATACAGTGGATGTCTTCTGAAGTTTGGTGGTCAAATTATAAACAGAGAAAGGGAGTCATGTTGGAAAGATCGTGAGAACTCGTAGTGACCATGGGAGAGAATGTGAAAACTCTCAATTCAGTGAATTCTGTGATGAACTTGGCATCCAGTATGAATTTTCTGCTCCCATTACTCCTCAGCAAAATAGGATTGTAGAACGGAAGAACAAGACCTTACAGAAGATGACTCGGGCTATGTTGGCTGAAAAAGGAATTCGATAAAAATTGTGGGCCGAAGCAATTAACACATCATGTTACACTATAGACAGGTGTATCTACGTCCATTCACAAGCAAGACCTCTTATGAAATTTGGAAGGGCTGAAAGCCAAATGTTGCATATTTCCATGTGTTTGACAACAAGTGCTACATCCTCAGGGATATAGAACATTTGGGAAAGTTTGACAATCGCAGTGATGAGGGAATTTTTCTGGGTTATTCTGTGAACAGTCGTGCATGCGGAGTGTTTAATATCCACACTAAAACTCTCATGGAGTTAATCAATGTGATCGTTGATGATTCATACGACAAGAAAGTATCAGGAAAAAGAGACAATGAACCAGCCCCAGATCATGTTCAAAGTGTTAGCATGTTCCAAAATGCGTGATACCCAAACAACCAAATTGATAAGAAATGTATGGATTCCTAAACGAAGTGCTGTATGTCTTGCTGCTCACACATCTCTTATTGCACACTCTGGAGATTCTTGGTACTTTGATAGTGGTTGCTCCAGACATATGACTGGAACTCAAGAATACTTGAACAACATCAAACCATACAATGGTGGTTTTGTTACCTTTGGTAATGGAAAAAAGAGTCGCGTCGTGGGTAAATGAGAACTTCAATAGAGGAATTCCCTAGTTTTACAAGTGTCATGCTGGTAGAAGACCTGAAGGCTAATATGTTGTGTATCAGTCAGTTGTGTGATAATAATATGATTTTTGAATTCCAGAAGGACAAATGCATTTTAAAGCATGGAGAAAACAAAGTACTGTCAGGAGTTCGTTCGTCAGACAACTGTGATTTGCTGGAACAAGAAGTGAGGTGCCTGAGCTCTAAAGAGGATAAAGGAAACTTGTGGCATAGAAAGCTTGGTCACATCAACTACAAGAAGTTGCTGAAGATTGCAAATGCTAAAGCAGATCGAGGTATTCCCACCCTTACTAATCTTAAGGGAATCGTGTGTGGACCATGCCAACAAGGTAGACAAATTCGATCTCACCCATTCATCTGTTCAGTACTTTACTACTTCAAGAAATCTTGAATCACTTCACATAGATTTAATGGGTCAGTTAATATGCCTAGTATGACTGGGAAAAGGTATATTTTTGTATGTGTTGATGACTATTCCAGATACACTTGAATGGCATTTCTCAAAGAAAAAATAGATACAATTGATGTTTTCAGAAGTTTGGTGGTCATGCTACAGACAGGAAAATAGAGTCCTATTGGTAAGATTGTGAGAATCCACAGTGATCATGGTAGAGAATTTGAAAATTCTTAGTTCAGTGATTTCTATGATGAACTTGGCATTCAGCATGAATTTTCTGCTCCCATTACTCCTCAGCAAAATGGGATAGTCAAAAGGAAGAATAGAATCTTACAGGATATGGCTCGAGTTATGTTGGCAGAGAAAGGAAGTCACAAGAAATAGTGGACCGAAGCAATCAACACAACATGCTACACCATAAACATAGTGTATCTACTTCTATCCACAAGCAAGACTGCTTATGAAATATGGAAGGGTAGAAAGTCGAATGTTGCTTATTTTCATGTGTTTGGAAGCAAGTGCTACATTCTCAGGGATAGAGAACAATTGGGAAAGTTTTCAATCGCAGTGATACGAGAATCTTTCTGGGTTATTCAATGAACAGTCGTGCATACAGAGTGTTTAATCTCCACACCAAAACTCTCACAAGAATAAATTAATGTGATTGTTGATGATTTAGGTGACAAGTATGTATCAAGAAAAAGAGATGATGAACCAGCTCTAGACCATGTTCCAACACAACATACTTCGACCAGCCAGCAAGTCGATGTTGGAACACCAAAGCCTTCAGAGAATCTTGATGACCCTAATGACATTGATGTTGAAACATCGACCCCCAATGTTCCAACACAAGCTGAACAAGAACCAAGCGTGAAGAGAACTCGACCTCTACCACAGGTTAATTATAGGGAACTTGCAGGATTACAATGTTTCATCTCACTTATTGAACCGAGAATTAGAAAGAATCCCTCCTTAATGAGTATTGGATTGCGAAAATGCAGGAAAAACATGGACAGTTTGAGAGAAATGATATGTGGTATCTCACTCCTCGTCCCAAAGGAGTAAATGTTATTGGCACCAAGTGGATTTTCAAAAACAAGTCAGATGCTGATGGACAGATCACTCGAAATAAAGCAAGGCCTGTGGCGCAAGGGTACACTCAAGTAGAATGAGTTGATTTTAATGAGACATTTGCACCTGTTGCAGATTAGAATCTATTCGTATTTTACTTGTTATTTTGTGTAATATGAACTTTACATTGTACCAGATGAATGTGAAGCGTGCCTTTTTAAATGGAGTGGTGAATGAAGAAGTCTATGTTGAACATCCAAACGGATCTGAGGATCCCTACTATCACAATCATGTGTATCAACTAAAAAGGCACTGCATGGTTTGAAACAGGCGCCAAGGGCATGGTATGAGCGACTACTAACTTTCTCGTTAAGAAAGGTTATAGTCGATGGGGAGTAGATCGCACTTTAATTGTGCTCAACAGGTTATCAAAATTTCTTATTGCTCAAATTTTTGTGGATGACAATGTTTTGGTTCTACTTCACCATCTATGGTGCATGATTTTGTAAATCTTATGCAGGATGAGTTCGAGATGAGTATGGTTGGTGAACTTATTTACTTTCTAGGGCTTCAGGTCAAGCAACAAAAGAATGGTTTGTTTATAAATCAGAGTAAGTATGCCATGAATCTGGTCAAACATTTTGGCTTGAGCAATTATCGATCAGTTAGAACTCCAATAGGGGCTACAGATAAATTGGTGAAGGATGAGAAAGGTGTTTTAGTTTATCAGAAACTGTACAGAAGTATGATTGGCAGTCTTCTATATCTTACAGCCAATCGACCAGATATATGCTTTAGTGTTGGGGTATGAGCAAGATTTCAGGCTAATTCGAAGGGAACTCACTTGACTGCAGTTAAAAGGATTATTCGTTATATGAGTGGGACTTCTGAGTATGGTATCTAGTATTCTAAGAATCAAGATTCATATCTATTTGGATTTAGTGATTCTGATTGGGCTGGCAATGCAGATGATCGAAAAAGTACTACTGGTGGTTTTTTTTATTAGCACGAATTTGGTATCTTGGTATAGCAAGAAGCAAAACTCTATCTCTTTATCATCTGCTAAATTTGAATATCTTGTTGCGGGAAGTTGTTGGCACAATTATTATGGATGAAACAAATGATGAAGGATTATGGAATTCATCAAGGGTCTCTGAAGATTTTTATGTGACAACAAAAGTTCTATAGATATATCCACGAATCCAGTTCAGCATTCTCGAACGAAACACATTGATATAAGGCACCACTTTATTCGAGATCTTGTGGAGAGAAAGGAAGTCACGGTAGTCTATGTTCCAACATCAGAGCAATTTGCTGATATTTTCACAAAACTGCTGGATTTAGCTACATTTGAGTTTCTCAGACAACACTTAGGTGTGTGTCATGTTTGAGATATATTTTGACAAACATTGTTTATTAGCTATAGTTTTTTTTGCTTTTTATTTTTGTGTACTATAAAATGAAAAACACAAAAAAAAGAGAAAAGAGAAAAATAAATTCAAAAGGGGTATTTGCATGTTGGAATATGGAAGGTGAATAAATCAGAGGGGAAAGAGAGGTTGGTGGACTTGACGGCTGTTAATTTAAAGAAGGTAATTATTACCTTGGAAAGAGAAAAAAGTGGTGCGAATATAGAGAAAAAGAGAAGTAAATCTTTTCAAATATTTTTTTAAATCTCTTTACCTTCCCTCATTTTCCCCGCAACCTCTCTCCTTATTTTCTTGCCATTTCTTCTTGATTTTGTGGGATTGTGATTGGATTTTTCATAAAAAGAGATTAAGCACAGTATGGAGTCCCTAGAGATTGCTTTCAACAGACGATTTCTCAGAGAACTCATGGTGAAGAGAGAAAATTTTCAAGAAGATTTTTGGAGAGCCGGAGCAGAGCTTTCAAGTTTCTGAGAAAAACCTACTTGAGCCCTGGGATGGTGTTGAAGAACTAGGAGTGGAAGTTATACGGTCACCACCAGTTGAGCCGATAAAATATCCTTCTCTGCCAGTCAAGATAGATATATTCCAAGATAAATCATTTACCTTCAATGGTCAGAATTTTAAATCTTTGGATGATTACATGACATACTATTTGAAGTATGATAAGAGGGTACAAGTCTATGTTTAGGTATATTATTGGGGATAATTTATTCTGACTGTTGAGAGGAACCATTGGGGGAATTCAAAAAATTGAGGACTGGAATCCTAAGTTGGTAGAACTGCCATGCATAAAATATGAAGGGAAAAAGGCGACGTGTACACAAGGGCTACTAGACCGAGAAAGCTCAAACTGAGAAAGATTAGGGAGTGGCCTAAAAATCTGTATGTGTTAAGTTCGGCCAGTTACAAGGCTTCAGGTTTATGATGCTGGTGTGAGTGAAAGTTGGAGAAGACTGGGAGAGTTGTCCCCTGATGAGGAGAAGTTGTCCCCTGATGAGATTGAGGTTAGTGACTCTGATGAGGAGGAGTTGGAAACCATGGATGCTGGTCATGTTCCAACAGGGAATAAAGATATAGGGGAAGATGATATGGAGGCAAATTTGAAAATTGTTAAAGATTATGATCTGGGTGGAGAGTTCATCATTCGGACCCCAAAAAGGGAGTACAACCAGGATATAGTGCAGGAGTTCTATTCAAACTTAATGGAAGGGAACATAGACTGTTAATCAGTCTGGTACAACAAGGTTTATACTGGAGGTAAAATGGTCAGATTTTCTAGGGAAATGGTCAACCAGTTGTTGAGGCTGCCTACACCTGAGTTTGGGTCTGTATATGCAGGGGATTTTGTAGTAACTTACGATCAGATCCTTACAGAGATCACTGGAGGATATCAGACTGAATGGCCAACTCAAGGAAATGCTACTGCTTCCAGTCTGAGTACCAGGTACTTCTGCTTATTCCAGTTAGCTATAAATTGTTAGATTCCCTCCTCGGACACCACTGCTCTCACCCGAGATATGGAAAAATTGTTATACTACATTGGCGCTAAGATTCCTATGAATCTTGGTCTTCTTATCCAAGAAAGCATAGTCGAGCATGCTAGTTCTTCTCAGGCCAAAAACTCTCTGCCATATCCGTGCATAATTTCTAGATTATTGAAAGGATAGAAGGTGAGGGAAGAGAAGAGTGATATGGCGGTACCTATTATGCCTCTTAAACTAAATAAGAAGACATTCCAGTTAAGGACAGTCAAGGATCTTTCTCTGGAAGCCATCAGAAGCAGAAAACTCATCAGATGCCGTGTAGAAAGCAAAGGAGGCAAAGAAGTTAGATGTGAAAGCCAAGATTGCTGCTCTAGAGGCTGAGTTGGGTCAGATGGATGTTGCTGATGGAGTCCATCAGAATGTTGAAGATGAAGTCTGATTTTATTTTTTTGAACTTTGGCATATTTTATGGCCCCAAGGAGGAGTATTTTGGTCTGGATTCCTTCTTGATATAATTTTGGGCCCAGCTGGAAGCTAGGGGCATGGTGGATATTTGGTGTTTGATATGATATTCTTGTATTTGCAGTACTTATATGTGGTTTGGTTGGTCGTGTGTTCCAACATGTTTTTTTTCTTAGAAGCTAAGTACTAATTATCTTTTTGATGTTCCAACATGGATGTTGAGGTTGTGATAGATTGGAGTTGTGGTATTTATGGGGAGCTAAACTTTGTGAGCTCATGTTCCAACATCCATAATGGTGTTAACTTGATAACTTTATTTGCATAGTTGTTGCGTTGAAGATTGAAAAGTTTGATGGGTCCACAAAATGTCAAAGGGGAGATTGTAAAGTCTAGATTTGTTAATAGACAATTTGTGATAATTATGCAAATATGATATTATTATGTTGCAACATTGATAGCATAGTAATGTTAAAGCCTATTTGGGCCAGTGGCCCTACTACTCATAAGGAAACCCCATAAACCAAGTCACATACAAGTGGGCTTGTTATTAGGCCGATCGCTAGAAGAAAAAAGGAAACTAGGTCTTAGACCAAGAAGATTAGGGTTTAGGAACAATATAAATAGAGATGTATGTCTTCTATTTTTAGTAACACTATCTTCGCCTAGTTTTACTCTCTATAAGATCGCTGACTAGACCATCAGAGAATCTCCCCCCCGGAGTTTCTAGGGTATGTTTCTTTCTTGTAGATCACAGGCTGCGCTGGATCAGATTTGGGTCGGGTTGTGTCAAACATCAACAAAGGAAGTTTGGTGATATAAGGAAGGTTGAAGAAAGAATCTGAGAAGTTACATATCTCATTCAAGTGGTATTTGATTTAGAGAATATATCAATTCTTATATTTGTGGGATTGAATTAGATTTGAAGAGTTGGAATTGATCTGATTTTTGGCCATGGAAAGGAGATGGACGAGATATTCTAATTCCTATCTCCAAGGGATTAGATTTGGTAATTCTATCTCTAAGAGATTTGATGGTAATCAAAATATTTTGTAGAGATAGAATTCTTGTCGTATGGGGTAATTAAAGACTGCGATCGTGCTATATATTGTGGACATTCTGGCTAAGCTACTTACGAACTAATATTGAGAAAACCTACATCCAGGCTTTCGTTATTCTGAATTAGCGCGGAGCTGTGCAAGTTTGTTCCAACATGATCAAACTCTTTTGATCTTAAAGTTCAGAACGTAATCATTAATTCCTCGGGAGGAGAAAATCCAGCGTTGATAGGTTTTGAGGTCGAGGGGAGTCTGATCAGGGCGGATCGGCAACTAGGGGAGCTAGTAGAATTCACACGTTTAATTTAAAAAGATAAGTATCTTGTATGGTGTACTTTGTACTATCTTTCTGATTAATGGATTCATTCTGAACTGGATCAGACCCCACAAATGTAGGTGACATTCACCGAACTGAGTAACCAAGTCGTGTGTCTTTGACTTCTTACTTTATTACGTACTTGGTTAATTAGTTTATGTTAGAACATGGTAATCACAATTGAAGCAATTAGGTAAAAACAAATTTCATTTTGTCTTAATCCCCATGCAAAGTCTTGGGAAAGACAGTGTTTCCATAGGCTTATGGAAAGACAGAGTTTAATTAGAATAATTAAAAGGTAAAAGGTTTTAGTTGCAATATTAAAATTTTATTATGCAATGTGCAGTAGTTATAAAGTTTAGGCAAAGTCTTGGGAAAGACCGTCTTTCCATAGGTTTATGGAAAGACGGGGTTTAATTAGAATAATAAAAGGTAAAAGGTCTTAAGTGCAATATCAAAAAAGTATTATGCAACATGTAGTTGTTATAAAGTTTATAACCAATTCATGCAACCCAAAAATTTTATCTTCATTTCTTTTAATTTGCACTTTAAACCTTGGTCTTTTTATGACTTATGGAAAGACCGTCTTTTAAAAGACGGACTCTAAAGTTTATGACCTGAATAATACAACTCAAAATTTTATCTTCTTTTCTTATTTGCAGTTTAAACCTTTATCTTTCCGTGACTTATGGAAATACCATCTTTCAAGAGACAGACTCTCATCCTTTTGTTTTAATGTTTTCATTTCTTATTAATTTAATGTCCTAATGAGAGCAAGTCCAACTGATTCTTTATACTCCTTCTATCCCAATTCAATCAAGGTCTTCAAGATACAAATTTAAAAAGAATCTTGACAAAAAAAAAATTGCTTCAAATCCATAAAAACGAAGAATGCGCAAAATCCATAGAAAGAGAAGGAAGAGTATAGCTGCCTGTCCACCACCTCATAGTTCACAATAAATAGCACCAAACAAAAGGTACATAATATACTCTCTCCATTTTCGTGATGCTTCTAATTTTTATTTTCGTTTAGGCAAAGTCTTGGGAAAGACGGTCTTTCCATAGGCTTATGGAAAGACGGGGTTTAATTAGAATAATAAAAGGTAAAAGGTCTTAGTTGCAATATTAAACTTTTAGCATGCAGCATGTAGTGGTTATAAAATTTATGACCCGATTCATGCAACCCGAAAAATTTATCTTCATTTCTTCTAATTTACACTTTAAACCTTGGTCTTTCCATAACTTATGGAAAGACCGTCTTTCAAGAGACGGACTCTTTCGTTTATGTCAACTTAAGGTTCATATTTATTTATTTGAGCAGAAATTTTTTGGTCAAAGTTTAATTGACTCATTTCAAACATCTACTTTTTTTACCGTATCAAAATACAAAAAATGTTCGTGAAAAAAGAAAATAAGAACCTTACGCTAATATGAAAACGAAGGGAGTATGAGAACACTTAGTTGCTAAATTGAAGGCAAACGTAGAAGAAAACTTTTGAAAATGACTTGTCTAGGTCAATGATTTGTTATGTAATCAAGATTGAATTTTGATGTTGCCTCCGAACAAGGGCATTCCTTAAAAGAGACAAGAAAAAGTCACATAACATAGTAACATAAGTTGACAAAAATTCGTTACTAAAAGTCCAGAATCCTAAGCAGCAGAGAAAAAGAAAAAGAAAAATAGGAATTATTACTTAGTGCTCTGCCCTTTTGCATCTGTAAAAAGAATACTCCAATTATCCTTTCTGTTCAGACATTTTTGTCAGATCAAATCCAACGGCGTTTCCAAATTTTTCTACAAAACAGAGATTCAAAACTCATATTACTGTATATTGTTCATAATTCTTTATCACGGAGAAACTGACATTCATTAACACAATTTTTTAATGAAATTGTTGATTCTGAAAAGAGTGTTGGTCCGACAAATTAATACAACAAAAAAGTTAAGAGCATCCACGATGGTAGCTCCTTTAAATCCACTTTTCTTAATAAGGAATACTTCTTATTTAAGGAGTACTATTGTGGAGTTTTAACGATCATTCCTTAATAACGAGTTGATCCTTAGTTAAAGAGTTGCTATCTCTTTCTTTGTGCAAATACCAATCAATAAATGAATGTCATTTAACATGGTTTGTTTTACTTTTTTAATTAATTATAATTAAAAATTAAAAAGAATTGTCTAAGAAGTGCTCCTTAAGTACACTTCTATTGTTGGTGGTTTATTCTTGCCCAGTTTTTATCAAAATTCATGTTATGCTATTAAGAAGTGCTCCTTAAGTCCACTACGACTATAAATGCTCTAATCACCAATTAATAGTGGAGAGAAGAATATGGAAAGTGTGAAACTTAAACTTTTGGCTAAAACAATGTCAAAATTGATGCATTCAATGAATATTGCATTAAATCTTCCTTCACTAAAATTTTATTCTCTTTCTAGGCGATCACTGCTCGCCCACACCAGCCCACACCACAGCCATCATGTGAGAGGTAAGTCACGGTAGCCCAACACCATGACCATTGGGCCAGCCCCCCACTCGGTGCCCACCAGGAAGCCCAAGCAGCCCTTGGCCCGAAGGCCAAGTTAACTCAGGACATTCCCACACGGTGGCTGCCGAGCTTCGAACCAGAGACCTTCGTGAGGAGGAACCCAACTCCCAACCACTGGGGTACACCCGCGGGTTTAATTTTATTCTCTTTCTACAAATATGAGAATCAAGTATTCTCTCTCATCAAAATCCCTATTTTAGGGAATGTGATAGGGAAGTTGTTGGACCTAAAAAAATTGATGTAAAATTCCTAATATTATTGAAAATCTCTATTATAGGGAAGCTGTTGGGCTTGCTCTTATACACTAGTATGTGTTTTGCATAACAAGACGCTAATCTTAGGATATTAAGACGAATTTCTATATAGCATTAAAGCTAACTCTCAAAGTTAAATTGTTGTGTGTTAATTTTCATCTACTAAACGCTTTTACTAGTGTTGATTTAGTGATGGTTTTTATCTTTTTATCGGTGTTAATTTGGTGATGGTTATAGTTCTACACAATAGTCAAATTATAATATTAGAGTGATAATAATCGACATCGGGTTTTAGCATCTGAAACATACTTCCTCCGTCTCCGCGTCGGAACCAAGGGCTGAAATATAACTTTAATCAATTATATATTTATTTATAAATCATCCTCTACTCCGCCACTGCTGCATAAGGTTTCTACTATCTATTTTTGTTTATCACAATCAAAGACTCGTATTTTCTTATTTGAGTTGAAATTTGATCAAAATATCCGTATAGAAAGAAAATACGACCCTTATTCTAGGACAGGAGTATATGCTTGACACTATCCACCATTAACATGCATGGCAGCACCAGGGGACAGAACCAATGTTCAGACAAAGAGATAAGAAAACACAAGCCATACTTGGCCATTAGCAAACTGTCAAAAATGCAAGAGAACAAAAAAAATTACTCTTTCATCATCAACAAACAAAAACTCTGCATAAATCATGCCTTTCTGGCTTCTGCCACTGCAAATCATCAGATACTGAACCTGAATTTGAACAAGAAAATAATCTAATCATGTACAAAATCATGAGTTTGGCTCAATGTCCTTAAGAAGTCCTACAACTTGTTGCATACTAGGCCTTTTGGAGGGAAGATCAGCAGTGCACAAATAGCCTATCTTCAAGGCCTCAACCATCTGCATCTCGAGTCCGCTTTTATGGAGTTTTGGATCAATGGCTCTTGATCCTGCATTCCTCCTCACTAGCCCTCTCACCCAACCGACTAATGAACCATCTTTTTCCTCCGGGTAGCTGTCATCGACTGGCTTTTTACCCGTTACAAGCTCGAAGAGAATCACTCCAAAGCCGTAGACATCTGATTTTGGTGTAGGGCTCTTAGGGGAGTCTATCTGTGGCTCGAGGAACTCGGGTGGGATGTATCCTGGTGAGCCACGCGCGATCTCATCCTCGATGGTGTTGCCAAAGATTTTAGCCAGCCCAAAATCTGATAGCCTTGGTTCGAGATTCTGGTCAAGATATACGCTGCTGGCCTTGACATCCCGATGAATGATGGGAGGAGAACAGCCATGGTGGAGAAATGCCAATGCGCGAGCAGTCCCTAGCGCAATTTTATGCCTGAATCTCCATGTAGTGAGCAGGCCTTCAGAACCGACGTTTTGGATGGGGCTACGATCATCTTCTTCCCATGCTTCATTGCTCCAATCCTCTGGAGCTTGAACCCCGAGAGGAAGATCTTGAAGCAAGTTTTGCATATTACCATTCTCCATGTAATCATAAATCGCAATCCTTTGTTCCCCAGCCAGGCAATATCCTGTCAATGGAACCAAATTAGGATGCTTTATGCGCCCGAGATACTCAAGCTCCCTCGCGGCTTCTTGGTCCGTCATGGTTGATCCATGGACCAAGACTTTCACAGCTACATGGATCCCCCCAGGCAAAACCCCGCGATAAACAGGTCCAAACCTTCCCTCCGCCAGAAGCGTGCCCCGGTCAAAATGAGAGGTTGCAGACAAGAGATCTGCGAATGTGAAGTTCAACAACGGCTTTTCGAAGATCACCACGGGGACTGATGTGGCTTGCTTAACATCAGCCACCCAAGTAGTCGAATCAGTCTGGAACGAAAAGGGGCCGGATATAGCCTGCTCTTCCTTGTAAGAATTCTGTTTCATTTCCCACATTCGGGTTTTTCTACGACAACCAAAGGCTAGGAACAATAAACCAACAAGCAAACACACCATCGAAATGGTTAATGCAAGGGCAAGCTTGAGCCCCTTACCATGCTTGTCAGCTCTTTTATTCAAAATCTTAGGATTTGCAGCAATTGGACAAGTACTCGTTGATCCTATGAAAGCTGAGCTCAGGGTTTCACGGGAAAAGTCCGAAGAACAAAGGGTTAGGTTGTTGTAAGAGAAATTAAACCTCTGCATAAAAGGTAGCTTCTGTATCAACCTCCTAGGGATTTCACCACTAAGATTATTATAAGATACATCAAACTGTTCCAAGGATTTGGTGTTGAAGACAGGAATATGGCCGACAAGATGGTTATTAGAAAGATCTAATGCTCTCAAACTACTCAACACGGAAAGCTCATTCGACATTTCACCTATCAGATTGCACTCAGACAAATTCAGATATTCCAAACCAGGAAGCCTACTGATACTCACATTCCTAAGTTCTTGACTCGAAAACCTATTGTGTGCAAGATTCAAGTGTCTGAGGTTTTTTGCTTCATTCAAATCGGCGAAAAACTCCCCACTAAGTTCATTCTCAGACAAATCCAGGTAAACCAAATGAGAGAAATCAAAGTTTACCTGAGAAACATGGCCATTAAACTGATTCCTGCTCAAATCAACCACTTCCAATGGGGCTTCAGAAAGGGCAAGAACAGGACCACTGAAAGCATTCCCTGAGAGATTGAGATACGAAATCGACACCATCCCTGAAAACTCCGAACCCCTGCCAGAAATTCCATTGCCAGCAAGATTCAAGAACCAGAGCCCTGGAAATGCAGCCCCAAACCCCTCATGCAAAGTACCATTCAGCTTGTTCTCAGAAAGATCAACAGAAACAAGAGATTTGCACTGAAGAATCCCAAGAGGGATGCCAAACTCAAAACCATTATGATCGAATTTCAGAACCTGTAAGCTCACAAGAGAGCTGATGGCTTCAGGGATTCCATCAGAAATCATGTTCCAAGAAAGGTCCAACATTTCCAGTAGACCAAAATTCCCAATGTTACTGGGAAGCTCTCCAGAAATCTGATTGAATGAAAGATTCAAGCTTTTCAAAGAACCCAAACTCCAGAAATCAGAAGGCAGAGCAGTGATATTATTGTAGCTCAGATCCAGTGTCTGTAGGCCTGAAAGCTTGCCAATGGTGTTCTCCGGGATTGCGCCGGAGAGCGAAAACCCTGAAGCTACCAACTTGATGACATTCTGCTGCCCAGAATCACAGAAAACTCCAGGCCATGAACAAAAATGGGCAGAAAAGAAGTGTTTGAATTTGGAGGAATTGCTATCCAACCCCATTTTATGAAAGAAATCAGACACAAATGAGCCATCTGTATTGGGTTGCTGGCAAATCAATGGCCTAAAACACAGTGCCAGAACCAAAATAGAGCCCCAAAAACTGAACCCCATTTGAACTCAAGAAAAAATAACACACCCCAGAAAAAAAATCTTCCAAAAGGGACACCTCAAAATCAGAACTTTTTTCTTTCACTCCATTCCCACCACCTCCCAGAAGCTTCAGATGAAAAGGGTTCTTTTCTTTTCAACTTTCCAGAGAATTAAACCACTTTTTGTGCCCATAACCCAAAAAATGGGACTTTTTTGGTTCTTCTTTCAGGGAATTCCTGTGAGGGGAAATTGGGTTGGTGGAATGGGGAGAAAGCATGAATATGAAACAGGAAATGATGGCCAACTGGTTTAAAGAGGGGGGAATTTGATCAAGAAAATGTGCTGGATAATGTTGTTGGAGGGAGAGAATTAACAGTGAGAAGTTGGGGGTTCATAAATGAAATTGACTGAGGGGTTGGTGGAATTTATCAAAGGTGGTGGTGGTGGAGGGAAGTGTCAAAATGTGATTCTTTTTATCTTAATTTTGGACAAGATTGTTTCTTTCATAACAGAATCTTTTTGTAATTGGATTTTGTAAATATCAATGAATCTTTTGCCAAAGGACAAAATTAGACCAACTTCGAATAGTGTTTTTTGTTAGCCTTGACTAAACACTCGAGGGATTTTATTTACGCTAAGCGTATACTCCCTCCATTTCACTAATAGTGGCACTATAGGTTTAGGTATTTGGATTTAGGTGGAGAAAATGAGCGGATGAAATTGAATGTAGAAAGTAAAAAAAGTAGAATGAGTGGATGGAATTGAAGGAATCTTGCCAAAAATAGAAAGTGTGCCAATATAAAAGAAACAACCAAAAAAAGAAAGTGTGCTAATATTAAAGAAACAGAGGGAGTATTTCACATCCAATTACTCAACTCATATTTTCTAAATATTTCTTATCTCATCTCAACTGTTCTTACATCTTCTTAATTCAGCTCCAATCAACTCAATTCATCTCTTCTCAACTCTTTCTATCTCTTCTTAACTCATCTCTTCTCAACTCCAATCAACTCATTTCATCTCTAATAATTTCAGATCATTTACTTTGAACTCTATTAAAATATTAACAAATTGTTAAATATCATGAAATTTTAAAATCTTAATTTTAATTTTATTTAATTGAGCTTTAAATTTTAATTATGAATTTTACTAGGATTGAATACGATAAAAACTACAATGTGAATAATGAGAAAAAATAGATAATTTTCACTAGATAAATTCTATCTAAATTATTAATTAGTGTAGTAAATTATGGAAGTATTAATGTTGTGCGTACCGTTTACATTCAAACTAAAAGCTCTGATGTGCGTATAAAAATTTGACTTTGCTACTATATATGATGTATTTGAAGTTGTTTGGTTTTAAAAAAATTATTCTCCAATCCTAATGTTCGTTATTTCCTACGAACATTTAATTAATAATTAATAATTTTAACATATGTCAAATAAACTTCTTATTATTAATAATTTTATTTATTACATTTGTAAAATGTTTGCAGTTATAAAGTTATATTTCATTTCACTCCAAACTCGATAATGTCAGTGTTCGAGTTATATAATTACATCATATATTAAGTTTTTAAATATATTATTTAATTCACATGCACTATTATATGTCACAATTTATTATTAATTATTAATATGTAATATAATTTATCCGTTGTCTTCTTTTAATTATTTTTTGTTCAGTTAACTTTTATTCAGTTCAATTCAGTTTGGTTCAATTTGGTTCAGTTCGGTTCAAATTAATTCAGTTCCATTCAGTTAGCCTCATTCCACTTCAGTTATCTCCTGTTCGATTTAGTGTGATTCATTTCACTCATGTTTATCCAGTTGGTTTCATTTTGATGCAGTTTGATTCATTTTGATTCAATTTAGTTCAATTTGATTCAGTTTGGTTCAGTTGTTTCAGTTTAGTTTAGTTTGATTCAATCAATTTGATTCATTTCATTTCAGTTTGACTCAGTTAAGTTCAATTAGATTCGGTTCATTTCATTTTGATTTAGTTTAGTTCGTTTTGGTTCATTTCAGCTCATCAACAATTAATTCAGTTTAATTCATTTACAATTAATTCAGTTTAGTTCAGCTACAATCAGTTCTGCTCCGCTCCAACTCAATTCAATCAGCTAAACTCAGCTCTTCTCAACTCAGCTCAACTCCAATCAAATTAATTCAGCTCTTCTCATCTCTTCTCAACTCCAATAATTTCAGTTCAACTCAACTCAGCTCTGTTTCAGCTGAATTGGACAGGGCCTTAGTCTGATTTATATCAAACTGAAGTCAAGTACAGATAGATTAAAAATAGAGTGAATGACATTAACTTTAAATTAAAAGTGCTAATATAATCCCGCTCATTCTACTTTTTACATTCTAACTTCAACTCCATTATCTCATTTTATTCACTGAAACATAGTTACTTAAAGTTATGGTGTTACGGAGAAATGGGAGGAGTACCAAAACTAATTTAAATGGCATCAATTTAAAATTTACTAATATGAAGATTAAGCTAGAGAGAACAAATTTAAGCACGTGTTTGACACGAATAAATTATGCTTTATTTATAACCGTAACAATTTTGGGTGGTCGGTACTTTCAATATAAGTTAACTTTACTTTGATTAAAATCACAGTTACACCAAACACAATCTCATCTTTATGTAATGTCCTATGCTCTCATCCCAAAATTAAATCAATATTTTCATAACCAAAGATCAACAATAATAATTTGGAAATAAGGTTAATATCAATTGTAATAAATAAAATTAACATCTAATTTATCCAATTAGAGCAAGGAGTCCGTCTCTTGAAAGACGATTTTTTCATAAAAACTTGAAAGACCAAGGTTTAAAGTGCAAATTAGAAGAAATGAAGATAAAATTTTTGGGTTGCGTGAATCGGGTTATAAAGTTTATAACTACTATACATTGTATGATAAAATTTTGAGTTCAGTGCCCATATAATCCTATGTTTTGAGGGTTTGTGCTAATATAACCATGTGAAGTTGGAAAGTGCCATTATAGCTATGTGTTTTGCTAGAATGTGCTAATATAACCCTGAAGACCTAAATTTGAACGGAATTAAGTAAAATGACCAACATACCCCTGGTTTTAAAAAGAAAATAGAAAAAAAAACCTTTTTTGCCCTTCCCTCTCCTTCTTCCCCGATTTGCTCCTCTCCTTCTTCCCCATTTTCCTTTCTCTTTCCATTTTCCAGACCAACTCGATTTCCTTTCCCTCTCCTTCTTCCCCATTTTCCTTTCCCTTTCCATTTTCCTTTCCTTTCCTTTCTTCCCCATTTCCAGACCTTTTACTTTGCCCCACCGATGGAGCAAATATGCAACGGACCTGAAAATGCAAAGCTGCGGCGGAGCAAATTGAGGCGAAAATGGTGGCGGAGGTAAGTCAAAGGCGGCAGTGGAGGTGAATCGAAGTGGCATTCCAATCGGGTTTCCAATCGGTGTTCCAGGGAGAGGTAGAGCACGGTGGTGGGGCTAGGCAAGGGGGAGAGGTGGAGCGCGGTGGCACAACTAGGTTAGGGTTGAGCGGGCGGTGACGAGGCTGGGGTTGAGTGGTGGTGGAGTGGGGCTAGGGTTGAGCGGTGTTGGTGGCGGTGGTTGGGATAAGTGATGACGGGGCTAGGGTTTAGCGGTGATGGTGGTGGTGGTTGGAACGAGTGGTGGTGGTGGTTGGGATAAGTGGTGGCAGGGCTAGGGACGAGCGGTGGTGGGACTATGATTGAGCGGTGGTAATGGTGGTTGGGACTAGGGTTGATTGGTGATGGTAGCGGTTGGGACGAGTGGTGGCAGTGGCTGGGGAGAGTGATAGTGGTGGCTGGGCTGGTGGTGGTGGCTATGACTGGTGGTGGTGGCGGAGATAGGTTTAGTTTCTGCTGGGGCGGGTGGTGGTGGTGGCTGAGGAGAGTGATGGCGGTGGCCGGTGGTGGTGGTTGTGGCTGGTAGTGGTGGTTGTGGCCGGTGGTGGTGGCGGAGGTAGGTTTAGGTTTTGCTAGGGGCGGTGGTGGTTGGGACGAGTGGTGGCGGTGGTTGTGGAGAGTGATGGCGGTGGCTGGCAAGTGGTGGTGACGGTCGTCGTCAGTGGTAATGGTGGTGGTGGTGAAGAGGAAGAAATCTAGGGTATTTTAGTCATTAGATTTGTAATTTGAAGACTAGGGGTAGTTTAGTCCTTTTATTTTTGGTCAATGCCGAAATCACATAGTCAGCACTGGAATAGTGTCAAATGGTTATATTGGCACTTCTGATGCAAAACGCAGAGCTACAATAGCACTGTTCAACTTCGCATGGTCATATTAGCACAAACCTCCAAAACATGGGGTCATATCAGTATTTTGCCCTAAAATTTTAATATTGTAACTAAAACCTTTTACATTTTATTATTCTAATTAAATCTCATCTTTTCATAAACCTATGGAAAGACTGTCTTTCCCAAGATTTAAGTCCAACCAACTTTTAAAAAATCAAAATCAAAATTCAAAACCGATATTGTATAATGCTTCAAATTCAACAGGCTCTTTATTTTACAAACTTTGATGTTTATTAATAATGATTACCTTGTAAGTAAATAAATTATTGGTTTTAATTACTCCACCAAGATATTTACTTGAAAAAAACAGAAAATGACTAGTTTTATTAATTTATTTGTAAAGGATACTTAAATATCTTAAAACTAGTTATTTTAATACATTTTCAAATATTGACTATTAAATTCATTAATATTATCAGATTAAGTCTTTGCTACAATTTAGAAAAATAAGAAAAATTTTCAAACTACAAATTAAAGAAGTCACATTTTAAAACATGATCCTTTTCATATTTCACTATTTATCATCGAGTGAATAAAACAACCAATAACTAATTTTTAGTATCATGAATATGTTAATAACTAGTATTTGAGAAATGTAAGTTTAAAATATAATGAAAATTTTGAAAAACTATCACTCAAGTGAAGAAAAAAAAAGAATAGTTGGATGTTTCAATGGTTTAGTTTAGTAAGTTGATTCAACAAGGATGGAATGTTGCAATGGTTTAGACTTGGATAATTTTGCTATAGATGGAAATACGGTCTTGAAGTTTAAACATCAAAGATTACATTAAATATTTGTTTCTCCAAATTATTTGTCTCTCTTCATTAAGAGAGTATCTCTTAAAAGACGGTTTTTCCATAAGTAATGGAAAGACCAAGGTTTAAAGTGCAAATTAGAAGATTTGATGATAAAATTTTTGGGTTGCATGAATCAGGTTATAAACTTTATAACTACTACACATTGCATGATAAATTATTAATATTACAACTAAGGCCTTTTACCGTTTATTATTTTAATTAAACTTCATCTTTCCATAAGCCTATGGAAAGATGGTATTTCCCAAGACTTTACCCTTTATTAATACAGATAAACAAATATTCTCTTTCATCAAAATCTCTATTTAAAAGAATGAGATGGAGAATCTGTTAGAGCTGAAAAAGTGCATTAAAAAGCCTAAATCAATCAAAATCTCCATTATAAGGGTGTTTTGGTGGAATTGTTCTTATAAGCAAAACAGACTTATTTTAAAATACATATCATATCAGTTTATACTTTTGCTTCAAATATTTCTTATGCTTCTAAAATAAGTATTTTTTTAGTTGTTTACCAAACACTAAGTCCCTGTTCTCTGGAGATTATCATAATTGATATGATTTGATTTGAAAGGAACTGAATTGAACTGAACTAAAGATACGCGTGTTGAAAATTAGTATTGTATAACTAAATTAAGTTATATTTCACCAAATTACATTTTCAACTGAAAAGCAAATAAACTCTGGAGATTGGGGTCTAAAAGCTGTTTAGAGTATAAGTTAGGCACTTATACACCTTGTCAAACACTCATATACTCTCCATGTCCATATGTATATGTCTAAGTGCACTATTTAAGTATTTATCAATAAAGTTGATATTGTTTAGATTGCGAAATTCGTAGGTATAAATGTGAATATTTCTGTATGAGATTTTACTACATTCATCACAATATATGTTTTTAGAATATTTATTTTTTGTAATTTTTTTGTTATACGTCACGCAGGTCTTGTTCTCTAGAACTTATAATTTACGGTGAACATAAATGAACTAAATATAGATGTATTGAAAAATAGTAATAATATAATAAAATTAAGCTAAATTTCATTAAATTATTTTATTGAGTTGATTTTAGCTGTACTGAGATGAATTGAAGTGCGAATAATTTATAGAGAACGGGATTTTAAGAGTTTTGAACTTTTAATATCATTTTTCTGAGTCTGAATCGTGTTTTTGGTTGCTGTCGGGTGGTTTGTGTTTCAGCCTAATTTAGTAAATTTTATTGGATTTGGGTCGGGTGGTCCAACTTGAAACTAGTTTGTTTGATTGGGTTAGGGTTTGCTCGGATTGAGTGGTCCGATTCGGGTCAATAAATATGAGTCTTGCTATATATCAATATTCATAATTTTATTTCTATTTATTTTTGTATATATTTTAGTTTACCGGTATTTGGAGTTCTATTTGCCACAGAGGTTTACCTCTGTGTAATATACGAAAAGAAATAACTTCTAAAAATGAATAATATTATATATTTGTATATTTTTATCATCAATATACGAAAAGAAATACTATATAATTAATCATAATTATATATATATATATATATATATATATATATATATATATATAACTTCTAAAAATGTATTCAAAATTATAAATATCTCACTTTAAATATTAAAAAATATTTAATTAATTTAAAATAGAATGGGCATAGATTTTATTTATTTTTGGAAAATGAAGAATTAAAGCAACTGCTATTATAGTCAACAAAATAATTGTTTTGGCTGACTTAACCAAAGCGATTCCTCGCCTCATTTTCAGAAGTGGGGAAGAAAGAAAATAAGGATATGGATATTGACAAGACGCACTGAACATTTTATTTATTTTTATATGGGATATTTATTTGTTTCTTTCACTCCTTTAGGGATTTTATCTTTGACTTGGGAATATTAGGCATCATCCATTTCCTTATGCTCCGTCACCAAATTTCTACTCCGTACAGTAAATGACATTTCCATAGAGTAATTTATATTATGCTCATAATCCCTTTTTTGACTTTAATCTTCCAATACCATTGTTTAAATGTGGAGATTTTCATAAAGTTGTGGCTCGCCCAACTTCTATCGGTAGGAGCATTAATCGTTCAAGAGAATTGCACGAGTTTTAACTCTAGAGCTTATCTGATCTGAATCAAACTGAATCAAACTGAGCTGACCTGATCTAAAATGAAACAAGAATAAGTCAAATGAAAAACGAATAAATTTTATCAATTATTTTGTGCTGATTTAAACTGATAAGAATTGGATTGGACAAAAATAAAGTGCAGACAGCATGCGTGACACTCAAAAACATCCCTAAAATTATTAGTGATGCCATGTGAAGTGCCTCTATTATACGTGTCAATAAAATATTGTGACGCGTTAAAGCGGTATTATATTTTTATGACACTTTAAGAAGCAGTTTAATTAAAAAAATATCATCAATTAATATAGTAATTCAATTTAATAGCATGTGCACGCATTAGTAATGTTCAGTAACACTTGAAAGTGGCACAAAAATTGTAACATTTTTTTATATATCACAAAATGTTACTGCTAAACTCTTTTTTGTAGTAACCTATGGAGAACGGTACCTTCGTGCTATAGTTAAATAATCACTATGTATATAATATTATAATCTCATATCACAACTGGAATATTTAAATATTAGTGGATTTACCATTAGTTTTATAAGGTGGCCTCTTGATTAAAATGGAAAACAAAAACCAGACCAAGGTTCAGAATGGAATCCATGGGCTGTCTGACCATACCTAGGATTCATTGGTTGTACTACTGATGATATCCTCGTGTTCATAATTTGACCCATTTGACCACTCACGGAATAGAACAATTACTCCATTCGTTTTTTTAATATTGTCACCATTTTCTTTTTTATTTGATATTTTAATATTAATACATTATTTTTTAAATTCATTTAAGATTAAAGTTTAAAGTGTAAATTAGAAGAAATGAAAATAAAATTTTTGGGTTGCATGAATCGGGTTATAAACTTTATTATTACTACATGTTGCATAATAAATTTTTAATATTACAACTTAGACATTTTACCTTTTATTATTCTAATTAAACATCGTCTTTCCATAAGCATATGGAAAGACCGTCTTTCCCAAGACTTTGCCTTTTCTTTTTTGGCAAAATTAAGATTAATTCCATCCACTCATTTTACTTTTTACCCTCCCTATAATCTCCTTCACTTATTTTACTTTTAAAAAAAGTGCGTCAATTATAAGAGTGTCAATTATTCTAGGCCAGAGGCAGTATGTACTCCCTCTGATTGGATGTCATATAAATTTTTATTTTAGATTTTACATACTTTACTTTTCATGGTAAAGTTTCAACAATTTCATCCATTCACTCTGAGTTTTTTTATCACTTCATTCACCTAAATCAAACATCTAATATAACCACTGGGAGTAGCCCAGTGGCCAGGGCGTATGCCTGTCCAAAAGCACCCTAGGTTCAATTCTGCTGGGACAGTTTCTGGAGTTTAAGCCTCCAATTGCACCGTGTTAGTGTAGGAGCCTCACTTAGTGTGAGTTATGTGGGAGTCTCACCCACCTTTGTGTGAGACGTAGGGGAGCCTCATCCCATTTGTGTGAGACAACTGGGTGATAGCAATAGAGTGGTGTGTATTCCAAAAAAAAACATCTAATATTATATTGCCACACGGCCCACCCAACAAAATGGAGTTGGTAATAAGAAATGGAAGTAATTAAGATAACAGCAGAGCTAATTGTTAATTAGTTTTAGAAGTCCGAGAAGAGGACAATGATTCTGACGAGGAGTCGCCGAATAGCTGTGGCAAAGACAAAAGATTAGAAAAAACCAGCACCCATGTTCCAACTGTTGCATAAATGATTAAGAAGTACGTCAGTATGTGCCCTTTTTTCCCTTTTCTTTTTGAAGGAAAATAATATAATGGTTAGTAATGCAAACGCATTATTCAGCCCAAAATCGATTTTTAAGAAAAAAAATGGATTTTTTTTTATTCTTAGCTTCACATGGAAAGCTGAGAAGGGATGAATGTAACATGGTGTACCCCATTGGTTGGGAGTTGGGTTCTCTTGGAGGAATCCACGGTTCGAGGCTCGGCAGCCACCGTGTGGGATGTACTGCCAAAAGCTTGGTCTTCGGGCCAAGTGGCTGTGCAGGCTCCTGGTGGGCACCGAGTACGGGCCTTCTGGTGCTGGGCTACCGCGACTTACCTCTCACATGATGGCTGTGGTGTCGACTGGTGTGGGATGCTGAGGACGAGCAGTGATCGCCTTTTGGAAAATGGATGAATGTGGTTTAAATAGTGGTTTGCTATATTACCCCATCTATTTTACTAGTCCATGCTTTGTATTTATACTTTTTAGAATACTATGTGTATTTAGAATTTAATTTAAATAATTTATAATTTAACTCAGTAATAATATATTATTTTTGGATAATAAATTATCCCAAAAAAATGACCAATTGACCAGCCATTTTTCCAGGCCATTTCCAGGCCACTTCCCGGCCAATTGACCGACGGCGGTCGGCCATAGTTTTGGGCTTTACCCGGCGACGTTTCCAGCCATATACCTCGGAATGTACGGCCAAAATCTAGGGGTAACCAGTGGTTCATTTTTTCGGTGTCCCTAATGATGAACTTCTGCTAGGTCTCGAAGGGTTGGAGCTCCCCAGATCTTTGCCCATCAACGTCGCCGGCATGGATCTCGTCGCCCCGGTATGGATTGTCGCACCGCCGCCGATCCAAATCTTATCGCACTGCCACTGTCGCCAATCTGAATCTCGTTGCACTACCACCGTCGATGCCTTGTTTCCACCGATGCCTCATTTACGTTAACATCCGGTTCTCGTCGCTCCGCCTCCGACCGTGGCTCTCATTTTCAACGATGTCGTTGGTGAATTGGAACGACTCATGTGATGGGATGGCTACTAAGAACGCCAGTCAAGACTTGATCAGAGAAGATGAAGTAGTGAAGGAGGAATCATAGTTGATTATGCACAGGAAGTTGAGGTCATCCCTGAGACAAATACTGCGATTGAATTTGGGGCTAAGGTAGATGGAATAAACTCTTGGTGGACATGATCAGGGGCAATAGAACACAAGCCAATGGATTAAAAATTGATTATGATGTACCTATAGGGAGCCAGGAGCTTGAGTAAGATAGGTAGTGTGATTGGTAGACCGATTTGCACAAATGAATGTACTGCAGAGAAACTCAGGGTCTCATATGCACGTATCTTGGTGGAGGTTGATATCTCGCAAGAGGTACCTAAATCTGCAACCAGCAAAGGATTGTAGGGGAAAGATTTTGAGCAGGCCATTGAATTGGAAGGTAAGCCATTGTTTTGTAGAAAATGTCAGTTTGGAGGTCATGTCTGTTCTGAGGATACTGGAAAAGGTAGGGTTATACAGAGATGGTAGGTGAAACAAAAGGAAAAAACTGAAAATGCTGCACAGGGAATGAATGAAGGGAATCAGGAATTAGCTGAGGGGAAAGGCCAAAGTGAGATAGTGCAGAATAGAGAACAGATAGTGGTTAAAAGCAGAGGGAAAATGAAAGTTGATGAAGAACGGGTCAACGATAGAACTATGGGCATAATGGAAAAAGGAGTTGGAGATATATAAGATAGAACCCTGGGGATTTGGCCAGATCCTTCGGGGGGCTATGATGTTCCATGATCTGTGCATGGAATGTTAGGGGCTTGAATAATATAGCAAAGCAGAGGGAGGTTAAATGCCGCCTTCTAGGGATGAAGTTCATGTTTGTCATTCTTATAGAATCTCGAGTAAAAAAAGAACAGACTAGCGTGATTTAGAAAGGATTTGGTGAAAATTGGAGATTTATTGACAACTATGATGAACACCCAAATGGTAGGTTGTGGGTGATGTGGGAGGGGAAAAAGTCAGTGTACAAGTGAAGAAGAAAACTGATCAAATGGTCCTTTGTGAGGTGACTAAGGATGGAACAATGATGTTTTGGTTAACTGCAATCTATGCAAGTAATCAGCTGAAAATGAGAAAGAAAATATAGCTGGATGTGGAACAGGCTCAACACTTGATTCAAGGACCCTGGATAGTGTTAGGGGACTTTAAAAATGTGTTGAAGCTGATGACAAAATAGGTGGAAATGAGGTCCAGCCTCTGGAATTCCAGGATTTGGAGATGATGTTACTGAATACTGGATTGAGTGAGTGTGTCTCAATGGGAGAGTACTTCACCTGGTCTAATAGGCAAGCAAGTAATGTCATATACTCAAAGATTGATAAAGTTATGGACAATGTGAACTGGTTCAGGAAATATCCTGAGACTGAATATGAGAACATGGTTCCTGGGGTTTCTGATCATGCCTTGATAAGGCGTTAAGGTGCAGGAGGAACAGAAAAAGGGACATAGACAGTTTAAATTCATAAACTGTCTGATGGAAAATCCAGAGGTAGTGCATGCTATAAAGCAGAACTGGTTGGAACTAGTGGTGGGAAACTTGATGTACCAACTGTGGAGGAAATTAATCAGACTTCAACCTATGCTCAAACAGTTTACCAAACATATGAGTTGTGTTAGAGGAAAGCTGGAGATGGCCAAAAAATAGCTGACGGATGCCCAACTTAGGCTTGGTAAGCAAAGGATGAATGGTGAGCTGATTATGGAGGTGATCATGAGGATAGAGGAGGAGCAAAATTGGAGTATTGTGGATGAAAAACTGGCTAGGAAAAAGTTAAAAGTGGATAGGCTCTGTTTGGGGGATGGCAACAATGCATATTTCCATGCATTTTCCAGGTCAAAGAACAAAGTGTCAGGGCTACAGAGCTTAGTGAAAGATGATGGGACTGTGTTAACTGAGCAGACATATATGGAGATAGAAGTGATGAGATTTTACATTGAATTGGTAGGCAAGGAAGCAATCCGGAGTGGAAAAGTATATGAGATATTTATGAGAAGAGGTACCTGTTTCAGCTCATAAAGTAGGAGGCAGTTGATTAAACCATTGGGGATAAAGGAAGTGAAGGAAGCTTTGCACAATATTGGGAATTTGAAGGCCCCTGGGCATGACGAATTCAATGCTAAGTTTTTTAAGAGAAACTGGGAGCTGATCAAGAAAGATATCATGGGTGCAATTGATGAATTCTTTGGCAAGGAGTAACTGTATATAGCTGTTAATGGGACTATAGTGATACTTATCCCTAAGCATGAAACAGTTGATAAGGTGAATAACCTAAGGCCTATCTCCTGTTGCACAGTTGTGTACAAGATAATTTCCAAGATTCTGACAAACAGGTTAAGCAGAGTGATCTATGAGGTAGTACAATTGAACCAGACAGCTTTTGTGCCAAATAGAAGTACTCATGATCATATCCTAATGGCCTATGAAGTGGTGCAGGGATATAGCAGGAAAATATGTGGTCAACATTACACAATAAAAATGGATATCCAAAAAGCATACGATAATGTGGTATGAGATAGTTTGGAGGAAATCATGAAATACATTGGGATGCCAGCTTTGTGCGTTGATTGGGTTATGCTGTGTGTGAGAACGGTGTCCTTCAAATATGTTGTTAATGGATATCCAGCTGATTATTTTCAAGCTAAACGAGGGTTGAGACAAGGGGACCCTATATCTCTACTCATGTTTGTTCTGGTGATGGAATACCTGACTAGATGTTTGTAGGTGGTAGAAGAGAAAAATGGGTTTAAATTTCATCCCAGATGTGAAGGCATGAGGTTGCTGAACATGAACTTTGCAGACAATGTCCTACTGCTCTCTTTTGGTGATTACAGGTCTGTATGGTGTCAGATGCTGGAATACCAGAAGTTTGAGAGATCGATTGGACTGAGTTTAAGAAAGGAAAAATGCAGGTTATACTGTGCTGGAGTAGATACTGATGAGAAGGACAAGCTGCTGGAACTGACAGGATTCGAAGAAGGATCACTGCCCTTTTGATACCTGGGAGTACCATTGGCTAGTAGGAAAACCACTGCCCAGATGTGCTAGCCACTTGTAGATAAATTTTTTGGAAGGGTGAAGCATTGGAGCTCGAAGCTACTGAGCTATGCAGGGAAACTTCAACTCATAAGAAGTGTTATCTTTTCGGTTACAAATTTTTGGATGCAGACATTCCCAATGACGAAAGCTATGCTTTAACACATAGAGGCCCTCTGTCGATCGTACCTGTGGAGTAGTACTGAAATCATCACAAGGAAAGCTCCAATATCGTGGGAAAAGATCTGTGAGCCGAAGAGATCAGGAGGACTAAATGTGACAGCTTTGAAAAAATGGAGTACTGCTAGTACTGGAAAATTACTAAGGAATATCTGTCGAAAGTCAGATCGATTGTGGATAAAATGGGTCAATGAGATGTATATAAACGGGCGTGATGTCATGGAAGTAAAGTTACCAGCTGATTGTTCATGGGTGGTGAAAAGAGTTGGGAAATGCAGAAATCAACTGAAAATAATGGAGGCTTGGCGGACTCATGTAGATGCACAGAAATTTAATACCCGGAGGTTATATACTGGCCTAAAAGAAAAGGAACCTGATACAAAATGGAAAGCACTCTTCTATGTCAATTGTGCAGGACCGAGAGAAAAGTTTTTTTTGGATGCTGTGTCATAAGCGACTCCCAATGAAGGACAGGTTACAGAAGTTTAGCATTTAGATAGACCTCAAATTTGTGCTTCGTGGTTGTGATGAATCTATTGATAATTTGTTCTTTGCCTGCTGCAAAACGAAGCAAGCGTGGAAAGGGATTCTGGAATGGATGCAACTGGATAGAGACTCAAGAAGATAGAGTCATAAGTTTGAATGGTTACTACACCAATGTAAGGGTAAAAACAAGAAGGTTGGGCTGTTGAGAATGGAAGTTACGGAGGCGGTGTATGGAGTATGGCAATGGAGGAATGGAGTTGTGTTTAAGGAGGAAAAGAAGGCAGACAATATCTTTACTTAGATATTAGATACGATTGTATATAGGAGTTGAGAGGTGACAAAACTAAGGGATTTAGTGGCTAAAGTTATGGTAGAGTATAATAGATGATAGTAGTGATGTAAACAGGAGACTCTAATGTTTGGAGATCAATGAAAGTTACAATTTTTTTAAAAAAATTAAAAAAATATATGTATATACGTATTAGGGCTTAAGTAAGTAAAATACAGGGCGTAATATAACAATACCATTTAAATATGGAAAATTTTTCTTTACCACTTTGAGTGAGTAAGAGAAATAAACAGCCCTTTCACATACCGCCGCCGCCGAGTGCATTGCTCGGACGTGACGAGGCGGGTGTGGCGTCTCAAATGATTAAACTTGGTCTTAATTAATCCCCATTTTATCTCCTTGGGTTTCCACTCAGTAAAACCACATTGGTAACTTTTAACTGATAAATTTTAAACTCCGAATTGGACTTGGTAAATATTGACGTGGCTTTTTAACTTGGTAAACTTCTTATCATATTGTAGTGTAGAAGTGGACCGTTCCGATCTTTAGGTTGAAGTGGTTCCGCTTTGACGTATTGACTGCTTGCACGTTCTCCATATTTCTCGTTCCTTTGGTTGTCTCGAGTGCCTATAAAAATGCCAGTCAACAGCAGGTTTGAAACACACTTCTCAACCCTTTTCTTCTATTACTTTCTGAAACTTTCTATTCACTTTTGATCATAAGTAATTCAAGTTCCAACTCCGCTGCTTGAGTGCACAAGTAAACGGAGCTCCCGTGGTACCTTGGGGAACGAACGCCTTCTAACTTTGCACAAAAGGTTTGGCAAATTTTGTTTCAAAGCCAGTGAATTATCACACCCACAATTCTATTTTTCAAAACAAAATTGTTTATGATATTTTTTCAAAACAAAACGTTTTCAGTACAATTTGTTCGTGAAAAAAAACTATTTTTCCTAAGACCGGCGAGTATACATTGCTTTACGAACATTGTTACTCAAATCTTACCAATATATAACAAACAAATTAGACATAAACATCATATTTAATTAATAGAATTACTATACGTAGTATATGCCTTTTATTTTAACTTTAAGGAAATTTAATGATAGGAATAAATTAGGAGGCGCCGCCATTTAAATTTATTGAATTCAATGTACACCACTTAAATCTTTAGAAACCAAGTGGGAACTAAAACTTTATCTATTTGAATAGTTGGGGATGTTCTCCCAAGAACACTGACCCAACTGCTGCCCACCAACGAATACTATCACCAAAATCGAAGCCACTCCAACCATACATTTATGAACTATGTGAAAATCGAGAAACCTTAACGGGAACCACTGAAATGGTCTTACAACACCGAATAATATTTTTCAAGAAATTATTCTAAAATTCTAAATTCTTGACAAAATTGTGACGAGAGATTGTCTAAAATGGCACCCACTTTCAATTGAAATTCATAGTTTGGTACCTAATTTTTAAAATTGTTCTAAAAATGTACTCATTTTTCATTAATGTCCCAAAAAGGTACCTTTCAGGAAAAAATGGGTACCAATTTGGATCAAATTTGTATCAAAATAGCACATACTTTTAACTAAAAAGTATATTTTCGAAACATTATTGAAAAAGTGGGTACTTATTATGAACAATTTTTAAAATGGATACCAAATTGTGAATTTCAATTAGAAACGGATACCGGAAATTATTGAATTGTGACTTACATTCTTGACATCTTTATTATAATCAAGAAGATTGAGATCGCGTATGCGCTCATTCTTTTCATTTACAAAAATTGCCGTGCTTTTTAATTTAATATTTTTAAAAATATTATCATATTTATATAAATGATTAAAAAATATTTATTAATTTTTCTACTCTCCACACTTAGTTTTCTTCACCTATTTTATTTTAATGTGATATATTAGTTTAGGGAAATTTTTTGGGAAAGACCGTTTTTCTATAGGCATATGGAAAGACATAATTAAAATAAAATTATAGAAAGGTAAAATGTTTTAATTGCAATAGCAAAGTGCATTTATAACCCTACATAATTGACGAAAGTGCAGATATAGCCCTGCGATAATCAAAAGTACGAATATAACCCTAGATATTTAGGTTATGTGCAAATATAACTTTTTCCGTCAGTTTGAGGCCGGATTAGGATGGAAAGACTATTTTACCCCGCCTTGAAAAAAAGAGTAACTGGGTTCATTTCCTCCCCGTTTCTTCTTCCCTCCACGTCGTCGTTCGTTTCTCCTTCCTTCTGCCACGACAAAGCAAATTTGGGTGGATCTGTTGAAAAATCCTTCACTTTCGCCGCTCACCGGTCTCATCTCCTCAAAGCCATACACTACATCGTCGTATACTTCTTCCTCTTCTTCCTCCGCATTTTCCCCTCCTTCAACCTCTCCCCTCCCAGCTTCAGCTTGACCATCGCCCCGCAAAGTCCCACTGCCGTAGTGACCTCAGAACTGTTCCCTTCGCCGCGCACGGAGGAGCAGCCACCAGAGGATCCGGGATTGCACCGCCGTCCGTTGGTGGTGGCGCTAGCACAAAATAATAATTGAATCGGAAATAATTGGCTAGGATTCGGACAGTCATTGGCTGGAAATGGACAGTCAATGCCGAAATATAGGCCTCAGGGTTATAATTGCACTTATGTGTAATAGTTATAGTTATATCTGCACTAAAAATTATCTTGGGGTTATATCTGCACTTTCTCAATTATGTAAGGTTTTATTTTCATATTTTCCAAAAATTTATTATGTAATGTGCAGTAGTTATAAGTTTATGACTCGACTAATGCAACCCAACAGTTTTATCTTGATTTATTCTAATTCACAATTTAAATCTCGATCTTTCCGTAACTTATGAAAATATCGTATTTCAATAGACGAAATCCTAGTTCATATGGTAAAATATACATTTTTAAAAGTATAGAAAAAATATTGTAAGAGTTGCGCACGCCAACACCGACACAATCAACTTGGGAAATGAATTGGGAGGTGGCGTTTAATGATTTGCATGCATTCATTTGACGTGGATACACAATGATTAAGACTAATTCAATTGTTTAGTCCGTACGTTAATTAATCTCATCTTCTTCAATCCAGTCAAGCACATTACACAAATTGGTTTAATAAATGTATGTATTGTTGTGTCCAAGTAGAACCCTAGTAAGCACTAGTATACATTGTTGATAAAATTTAAGTAACAAAGATAGTAAAGAAATGTATGGTCATCGGTTTTTTTAAAAGGCAGTAGAGAAAATATTTCGAAAATGGATTTAGAAGAAAGGATTTTGTTTGAAAAGCCAAATTGTGGTTGTGATAATCACTGCCTTTGAGACGAAATTTGGATAACCAGTAGTGCACGGTTCAACACACGCGTTGGTTTCCCATGGTACCACATAATCTCCCTTACTCGTGCACTCAAGTAGCAGAAGAGGAACTCGTAAGTATTGCCCAGAATGAGAACGTTTATGAAAGCTGTAAAGAGAAATCAATCATGAACGGTTAGACCAATCATGAAAAATCTCGTTGCAATAACTTTTAGAGTTATATTATAATTAGAGTAGATGACTTATGTGGCGCTCGAACTATCCTCATCGTTCACCTTTGGCCCTCCACTTTTTTCCCATACTTTAGGTCTCTGAACTAACAAAACTGGCAACTTGTAGTACTTCCGTCAGGTCAAGCCGTTAAGGTATGGTCAATGAGTTAATTTTAGGGGTAAAACTAATATTTCCCATTTTCTTTTATCCTTTTCTTTTTTCTTATCTTTTATCTTTTTCCCTTTTTCTTTTCATTTTCATTTTCTTATCCCCTTCCCCCAAATTCCACCGCCCCACCCTCTTTTAGTAAGCCTGCGGTGGTCTCAGCGCCGCCGCTTACCCCTTGGAACACCTCTATTTCCATCCAGTGCTAGATCATCCTTCTCGTACCTCAACCTTAGCGTCCGAACAATCTGGTCAAATGTTTGACTCTGCACCCAAGCTAACGAATCCGACAATGGATTAACCCTGGAACCAAAACCCCCACCATTCATTTCGAACCGCTACAAAACAGCTCCGAACCGCTATAAAATAGCTCCGAACCGCTACAAAACAGCTTCACCTAAACCCCAGAAATCTAAACTTTGGTACAAATTCAAGGTCCAAACGAGTGATCATTGACCCAGCTGCCCATCCATTCCTCTATCCATTTCGACAAGGAGGAATCCATTCCGACAAGGAGGAGTCCATGTTGGCGGTGATGGTGAAAGTGAAGGAGGAAGATGGGAACTGGTGGTGGTAATTGAGGGTGGTGGACGCTGGCCAGAGGGAGACGGGATCAAGTGGTGGAAATTGAGGGTGGCTTTGGAGGTATTTGAGAGCTTCACGCGAAGGGAGAGTCGGCAGTGAAGGGAGAGTCAGCGACAGGAGGGCGTTGGAGGTATTTGAATGATTGAGTTTCGACGTTGGCGTTGAGGAGAGGCAGTGAGACGGCGCAAATGGAGAGTCAGCTGTGAGGTGGAGATAGGGGAGGAGAAATAAGGGAACAACATAAGGAGAAATAAGGAGAAAAGTTAAACGACCAAAAATTAAGAAGTTGGGGAGGGGGAGGGGGAGGGGGAACTAAGGTAAAACCCTAATCCAATTGCTTTATAGTTGCCTTTATGGTTGACCTAGAGGGTGGTTCTGAACTTGAAACCTCTTTTGATCCAAAAGGCGATTAATCGGCTCGCCCTCAGCCGCCCCGGCCACCCGACCCCACAGGCCTCACCGGAGAGGTAAATCACAGCACTCCCGTAGCCGAACACATGGCCCTCGACTGTGTTCGGTGCCCACAAGGAGTCCTCCCACTGGAAGAACCCCCACACTGCCGCTACTTGAAACCTCTTTTGAGTAAATAGGTAAATAGTATAGACGGTGGAACCTGCAGCAGAGCCCTAATAGGACCCCACCAAATACACAAGAATCCAACCTTAGGTAACCTAAGGAGTAAATCCGCAAATGAGGTAGGGGGGGAATGGAAGAGTGCAAATCCGAAGGATAAACACTCCCCCATCCCCCCCCCCCTTTGTCTAAGTAAATTAACTATCAACCCTAAGCAAGATAATCGAGCAAAGGGAGCAAAAAACAACCTGGAAAAACACAGGCTATAAAATAAACGGGAAAAATTGGATGAGAACAAACTCACTACCCATATCTAGAAAAAATCGCTTCTACCCCTAACAAATGGGGCCATCTTCATTTTAATTCCAGAATGCAGCCGAGAGTTGTGAGTCTCGGGTCTTGAACTAATGTAGTTGCTGGAACGTTGATGAAGTAACTAAGATCCAATGTCGAAAGATTTGAATTTCCTAATGCAGCCGAGAGTCCATCTCGGGTCTTGAATGTCACATAAGAAAAGTGAAGCCGACGATCCGATTAGTACCTTTCTGGCACGAATGAATATCTGCTTCTACCATGTACATCCCTAAGGTGGAGATAGAAGGATGTTATTGGCCTTCAAACATTCTCTTTTAAGCGCCGAGAGTGATTTTGTGGGCAAAGATTAAATGAGGCCGTGCCTCCAACCTTTGTGAATCCTAGTCACTTGAAACCTCTTTTGAATTATCACTAAAGGTGGTTCTAATCAATTTTCATTAAAGGCGGAACAATCTTTAATCGATTTGAGAACCGCCTTTAAAATTAAAGGGTGTACTGGAAGAATGGTTCCGAACTCGGAACCTCTTTTGAATCCTCATTAAAGGCGATTCCTAAGGAACTGCATTTGATCGCAGCATTTAATCAAAGGATCTCTACTAGTGAAATTGGCCCCATAAATTACTTTAATTATAAAATAATCTCATTTAACGGTTAATCGGTGTAAAACAATATTTTGTGAAAAAAAGTACCTTCTGAAAACGAACTCATGTAATTACTCTTATTATAATGTATACAGCATACGGACATGGATATTGTGAATCTAAAACAGAAGATACCACTCTATTACTTCACCAATCACCGTGCATTTTACTCATACATTATTATTGTACATGCAGCGTGCATGTCGCACGCTATTTTCTTTATTCTAACAATGTATAGAAATTAACAGATATTTACGTTTTAATTCAATAATGTAATTAAAACTTAAGCTTCACAATAATCTGCCCCATGCTAAATTATCCAATTACATTTTATTTATTTAGTGGCACTCGAACTATCATCATCGTTCATCTCTGGCCCTTCAATTTTTTTCCAACACTTTTGTTGTTTTAACTTACCAAACCGTCAATTTATGATACTTTAGTCACTCCAGATCGTTAAATCCCGCTAACGACACAACACGTGCAGATTGTGTGACTCTTTTTAGGGCAACAATGTAATTTTCAATTTGACCCTTTGTGTTTTTCTTTTTTATTTCCCAATCTTTTAGTCTTCCTCTAGAAGCTGAGCGCCGCCATTCCAATTTATTTTCGTCATAATCCATTTCTCCAGACTGTAATCCGCCGCCTTCCCAGTTTCTTCATCGTCGTAATCAGCCATGGGATTGAATGGAGACCTGTGCAAGCTAGGGATTGAACGAAGACCACAGTCATGCTCCTGCGCAAGATGGGGTGTTTCGGTGGTCCGGTGTGGGGTTATCGCCAGCGTTGGTTGTGGGGTTAACGTCGGTGCGGTACTGGGGCGACGGTGTGCCCAGCGGCGTCAGGTGGAGGAAGAGAGTGAACGATGTGAAGAAGAGAGAAGAGAAGGAAAATAGGAAAGAAAAAGAAAAAGAATAAGGAAAGGGGAAAATAAATTAAAATGAAAAAGAATAAGGAAAAAAGATAAAAGGAAAAAAGAGAAATGTCTATTTTGCCTTTAAAATTAACGTTGAAAACCTACCTTAACGGTTTAACCTGATGAAAGGGATACAATTTACCAGTTTTGTAAGTTCAGGGGCCAAAAGTGTGGGAAAAAAATTGGGGGGCCAAAGGTGAACAATGGTGATAGTTTGAGAGCCACCTAAGTCGTTTGCTCTAAAGTTTAACGCGTATTTAAATAGATTTATGAGCAATAATATTATCGTATGTGATATAGTTGAATTCGTAAGTAGAATCTAAAGATAAACATTTTATTTGTCGTTGTTATGTGTAGGTATACATATTAACTGTCAAACATGTTTCTTGAACAATGTGATAATGATTGGATGGGAAATTTAAGCTATAACAGAGGGAGTAACATGAATCAACATTAGTCATCAAACATCACAATATATATTGCAACCTCACTAGTGGAAAATGCTCTATTGAAGACAACGTTAGAAGGTGGTTCCATCAGAACCACATTTAATTGAGGTCCGAAATAGGTTCCGAGTTCGGAACTCCCTCCCAGGTCATCTTTTAAATTTTAAAGGCGGTTTTAAATTGATTAAAAGGTGATTCTACCTATAGGATTGTCTTTAATTAGGGGCTGAAATAGGCTTCAAGTTCATAAGTGCTATCCCAGATCACCCTTTGTAGAATTGCCTTTAATGAGCTACCTTCATTGGCCCAATACATAAACAGTGTTAGGGTTTTCTCCTAAAGCCCGGCAGTGCCCATTTCCTTCTCCATTTTCAGAAAACCTAAGCGCTAAACTTAGCAAAATTTTAGAAAGTTACTCTTTCTCCCACTCTCCACCAGCCAAACTCCACCGCCGCTACCCTCACTCTGCCACCTTTACTCCACCACTACCACCCTCACCAGCCAACCCTCACTCTGTCGCTCGCTCGATCGCCTCCGCCTCTGCTAATTCAATTTCCGATGCATCGCTCTGCCTCCACCCCCTCTGTGTTGAAGCTCGCCTCCACCACAGATGCGTTGAAGCTCGCCTCCACCACAGCTGCGTTGAAGCTCACCTCCACCACTGATGAACCTGTGTTGATGTACATTGTGCTCATTTGTTTCACGCTCGATCGATTAGACTCATGTGCTGGTGTTGTTGTATCCGCTGTTCGATTAAAATAAGTTGTTGTTGCTCCAGATTCGTGTTACTCTAGATCGATCTCCGTCATGTTTCCGGAAGCTATTTTCTTGGCACCTCATAAATAGTTTTTGAGTTCGGAACCTATTTTGGACTTTATTTAAAGGCAATTTTTTAATCATCTTTGATTAATTTTGATCAAAGGCATGAGCAAAAAGTACCTTTTCTAATCCGATATAGCCGCATATGATCTAGGGTTTTTCAGCAGTGGTGGTTCTTTCTATTCCACAAGTAGTCGTTAAGGTTATGACAATGTTAAGAATGCAATGATTTTAGGGAAACATTCGAAATAATGATCATGAGTGTAAAGTTTGAGTGATTTGCACGTGTTATAATTGACATGTATGCTTGAATAAAAAGGTAAAAAAAATTGCCACAAATCTCGAATGAAATCATACTCCTCACAAAATGCATATTCTTTTTCTGTGAAGAGCCTCTAAAGTCTTTGATTAATAATAAGTACCGGTTCATATTTCATAGAATTATTTTTATAGTTATAAAAAAAATATGTTTAACCGTTAATATGTTTAACTATATATAATAATCGTATAAATTTGAAAATTACTTGTTATGACGAATCCAACAATATCACATATGATGATATTATTACTTATACGTATTCAAATGGGAGTGCGTCTCTTGAAAGACGGTCTTTCCATAAGTCATGGAAAGACCAAGGTTTAAAGTGTAAATTAGAAGAAATGATGATAAAATGTTCGGATTGCATGAACCAGGTTATAAATTTTATAATCACTACATGTTGCATACTAAATTTTTAATGTTGCAACTAAGACATTTTACCTTTTATTATTTGAATTAAATCTCGTCTTTCCATAAGTTTATGAAAAAACCGTCTTTCCCAAAACTTTGTCTTCAAATATATGATCAAGTTTTAATTAAAAAAGTGTCAAATAACAAAGTGTAAAATTTGAGTTTGGACAGGGGAAAGGAAACTTGCAATCCTATGCACAGCCACTCACCAGAACACCTCTAGTCTCAAATGGTGGCGAAAACGGCAATCTTACTTCTTTATGAACATAGTTCTAACTTCGTGCTGATTTAGTTCCAATCACAAATGCAAATTATATTTTTAGTGACCATTTAAACTCTTACATTAACAGGCTATTAGTATTTGTAATCCTGTGCACAACCACTTACAAGAACACCTGGTATGAAAATAGCAATCTTGTGAACATCGTAAATTGAATTACACGATGACAAAATGAAGCCACAACTTAAGAGTAAAACAAATTATTATATATATTTTTTAGAGAAAATCTCCGGTAAGACCGTGTCACATAGACTATGGTGAGACAAAGGACCATGATGCAATTTCTAATAAAATAAAGGAAATTTGCAGGCATCAGATGGAGCAAAACCGGGTTATGACAATGGAGGGAAAGTCAGCGATAGGAGGGCATTGGAGGCATTTGAACGAGTGAGCTTCGACGTTGGCGGTGAGGCAGGGCGGTGAGGCAGTGAGACAACGCAAAGGGAGAGTCGGTGACGGGAGAACTTCACACGGAGGGAGAGTCAGCTGTGAGGTGGAGATAGGGGAGGAGAAATAAGAGAACGGCAAAGGGAGAAATAAGGAGAAAAGTTGAATGACCAAAAACTAAGAAGTTAGGGGGGGGGGGGGGGCTAAGGTAAAACCCTAATCCAATGGCTTTTTAATTGGGCTTTATGGTTGACCTGATAGGATGTTTCTGAACTTGGAACCTCTTTCGATGAAAGTAAGGTAAATAAAAAGAAAAGTGTGATAGTTGACGGGAGTGGGAACATTGGCCCACTCCCTTAATACATGATACCTAATAATCTACCCCTGATCTAGATGATACAACCAGGTGGCAAAAAGAAGATGCTAACTCCTTCGTGATGACAGGGGCCTGCAGAAACCATCCCTGAAAAACAGAGGGGCATGAGAACAAACTCACTAGCCCCTTGCTCCATACAACATCCATTCAATCGGTAGTGTGAACCGGCTCTTGAGCCGTGGTTTGCTCCCCCCAGGTGTCTTCCAAACCGAGAGTGGTCTCGGCCTTCAAATGAAGTAGTATGCCATCTTCTCCGGGAAGAGCTGGCACACCGCTTCTACCATGTACACCTCTAAGATGAAGATAAAGGGGTGTTATTGGCCTTCGATAACGATCTCTGGATGAGTGCCGAGGTTTTCTCTTTGGGGTTGGGAGTAGATTGACCGTAGTCTGTGGTGCTCCTCCCAAGTGTTCCACGCGGATAGACCTCCTAGTGATTGAAGAGACTGGGCATGACTTCTACCGCGCATGCCCCGCGTAACGGTTTTGTAACCGTTCTTTCCATGTTAGGCAAATGGACAGCCTGATGCCATTTTACACTTTTCAATGTAGCGCAGGCAAATAGCGCAACCATCAATTCCGAGTGATAACTAGCAAGGGGTTAATTAATTGGCGTACACAAAATTAATTCTCCCCCTACTCGCCCTGAATGACCATGCAACTAACATAGGAAATCCTTGCAGCCAGATGGAAATCCTTGGAACCTCTTTCGAACTATCTCTAAAGGTGGTTCTAATCAATTTTTATTAAAGGCGGAACAGTCTTTAATCGCTTTGAGAACCACCTTTAAAAGGAAAGGGTGTACTGGAAAAGTGGTTCTAAACTCGGTACCTCTTTTGAATCCTCATTAAAGGTGATTCATGAGGAGCTACATTTAATCGCTGCATTTAATCAAAGGATCTCTATTAATGAAATTGGCCCCATAAATTATATTAATTATAAAATAATCTCATTTAACGGTTAATCGGTGTAAAATAATATTTTGTGAAATTCTGAAAACGAACTCATGTAATAACTCTTATTATAATGTATACGGACATGGATATTATGAATCTAAAACAGAAGATACCACTCTATTACTTCACCGTGCATTTTACTCATACATTATTATTATACATGCAGCGTGCAATAATATATTTGTTGGTGGTAAATATATGAACTCTATAAATATATTAACTAATTAATATATTTATTGGTTATAAATTCTATCGTTATCTTTAAAAAAATTCTAAACTAAGACATTAAAACGATTGAAAAACTCTCTAAATATATGAACTAGTTGTAAGTTCTATCGTTATCCCTAAAAAAATTGATATAAGCCAAAACCTTAAAATGATTAACAAACTCCCTAAATATATAAACTAATTACTCCCTCTGTCACACTTATTTTTACACAGAATTTTTTCACGGTCTCCAATAAACATGTTTGACTGTAAATATGTGTAGCTATGGACAATAACAAAACACAAAAAAATAGATATTTAGAAACTACATGTTACGACGAATCTAACCATATCTCATACAATAAAATTATTGTGCATACATATTCAAATATGTGGTCACAGTTTGGCATCTTTGACTAAAAAAAATTCTGTGCAAAATAGGCTGGAACGGAGGGAGTATTATATTTGCTAGTTATAAGTTCTATTATTATCTTAAAATAAAAACAGAAAGTCTAACTAAGACGATACAAACTCTAAATATATGAACTAATTAATATATTTGTTGGTTGTAAGTTCTATCACTATCTTTGAAAAAAAATTAAAAGTATAAACTAAGACCTTAAAACGATTAAAAAACTCTCTAAATATATGAACTAGTTGTAAGTTCTATCATTACCTTTAAAAAAATTGAAAGTCTAAACTAAAACCTTAAAACTATTAACAAACATTATTAAATAAATGGACTAATTTATATTGTAAGTTCTATCATTATTAATTCAAAACAAAGTTCTTAAAAGGATTAACAAATATTCTAAACACGTGAACTAAACTATAAATTTACTAATTGTAACTTCTATAATAATATTGCAAAAAATGAAAGATTAAACAAAGTTATTAAACAAATAAGAAAATGTTAAATATATGACCAATTTTTATAGTACACACACTGATAGATAGATAGATAGATAGATATATGTGTGTGTAAAAATTGATAGTATAAACTAACTCTTTAAAACGACTAACAATCAATTTAAACATACAAACTAATTCATACATGTACAACTAGTAAGTACTACAATTACCTCAATTTTTTTTTAAAGTCTAAACTAAATTCTCAAAATGATTAATCGATATTCTAAATATAAGAATTTATACATTTTCTTACTATAAGTTCCATCATTATTACATTGAATATGAAAGTCTTAATTAAATCTTTAAAATAACTAACAAACGTTCTAAACATGTGAACTAACTATATATTTACTACTTGTAACTTCTATCATTATATTGCCAAAAATGATTATCCAAACAACGTATTTAAAATTACTAACAAACAATTTAAACGCATGAAGTAATAGACATTTGCTCGTGAAGCAATGTTGAACAAAGCAACTGAAATTGGAGGTGTCCTTTGAGCTGTTTACAGGGCTCCATTGGCCGGGTGAAGGAACGGGTGTGGCAATCAGGAAGTTAGTTATATCCAGCATGAGCATCTACAATGCGCAGCTGAGTGTAACTGTTTCCTCTGGTTGGATCCATTTTCATCAAATTATGAGTAGCCATTTCCTCGAGCTCTGCATTGCGGTGAACTCGACAGGCTGAAAATAGAAAAAGTCGTTAGCTCCAGACAACTTAAATAGACATCTTCCAGATCAAACCACATGCATCATTCAACAATCTAGCATTGCACTCCCTCCCTTCCACCAAACTAAACTTAACATAGACTAATGAAATATCTAAACCAAAAGATATAAAAAGAAGAAAAAATACAAATAAAAAGTAAGACAAATTCATAAACGAAGTACTGAAAACATCAAACTAAGGATGCTTTCACTCCTCCATTTGCAATGAAAACACAAACCATATAAATCGACCCTCCTTGAACCCCGTGGTGCATTTCCAATCTACTGCCAATAAGAGATTCAAACTTTAAAATTAGGAAAAACACTCCCAGTTATCAAGTCAAAATAATTTCTTAGGATACCTCTTAAGTTTGTTTAATCAATTACTCTAATGTCAACCAATGCTAGAAAAATCATCAAAATATTCTCCATCTTAGGAACATCTGCAGTCATTCCATGATCTAAATTACACAGCCCCTTATCATAAAAAATGGATTTTCTTTTTACTGCACGTTAAGTTCAGGTGGCCCAATGATCAAATACAAACTGAAAAAAGGGGGATTAAATATTGAAAGAAAATAATACAAACAGCAAAAAGGGTCCAGCTGTAGATTAAAGAATGGAGAACTTACATAGAGTTAGAATGTAGGGAAACAGTAGAAATGTGGCGTATCCTCACAATCATAATCCCTGCAAATTGTATATCAAGGTCAAAATCTATAGATTAGAGAAAGATGTGAATGTGAAAGTGAAAGTGTTACAGTAGAGGTGGGCTAGGTTTGACACAGCTGCAGAACACACCTTGTAGAAAGACGGGGGAAGAGATTCAAAGTAAGTAGCAAAATAAACAATCACATTGTGGATGTGAGCCAACATTAACCAGAGCCTTAGAATTTTAGAAATCAAACTTAACCAAACTTAAAAATACATTTAAAGCAGTATGTGTGTATATGGATAATTGGCTATTTCCTACATATTAAGTGGCAGAAAATGGTTGTCATAAAAGCAAATAAAAAGTAGTATGTGGAAACATGTACAGATAACCAAGCTCACCAATATAATGTCGAACAAATTATCTAAAACTATAAACTAATGATGATAATCACATAGATGATCAAGTGCCGAAATTAGTAAGTAAAGTACTGACATTAACACATATATAAAATGTTGAAAGCCTCAAACTAACAAAACACAGATACAATATCGGAAAACAATACCGCAAAATAAAAACAATTTCAATTAGAGTGAATAAAACAATTTCATCAGATGTCATTGCAGATAAAGCTATACAACAAGTTCAGAGCCAGGCAAGAGTTGACAATTCCTGACTTTTAGAAGAAGCGGAAATAAGAAATCATTGTATTCACTTGCCTAATTAATCGCGAAATCAGGTTGAGATCCTTTACGATGAAGAATCTGTTGTCTGGAGAAAAATAGATTAATGTATGAATTTATTAAAAATTAATCGGAAAAAATAAGAAAAAAAATAACTGAAGAACATCGAATCCAAGGAAGCTTGGGACTTCACTTGAGCTAGAGTGGAGCACGTGGATTCAATGAAGATCGGATGAAGCTTGTGTTCGTCTTCTCCGTTCAATGTCATGTAGCAGATACTGAGATCAAAGTTCAAAGGTGACAATGAGAGAAAAAATAAAATCGCCAACCTCCAAAAAAATGATCAACAAATTGTAAATCTTACCTTCTACACGCGCGGAATGAAGAAATTCAACAAAAATAACTAGCGAAATCGTTGATTTGAGAGGGAGAAGCGGATGAAATTGAAACCTAGGTTGAGAGAATTTGGGGGCGAATGAGAGGAAGTGGAACGGTTATGGAAGGAGAGAAATGAAATCAGAAAATAAACTATATTATATAGTAATTGCAGGTTAGTCCCTCTAAATTATATAATATCTAATAGAACCTCCGTATCACAATAAACTTGTGTGAGACCATCTCACACAAATCTTTGTATTTTTCTTATTTGAATAAAATGAATTGCAAGTTTAATGAGTAATTTAAAATATGTATTAGAAAATTTTAGTAATGAGTTGATGGAAAATTTTATAAAATAGTTAGACCCACTAGTCAAACCTAAAAGTCTACCCCCTTTTCTCGTCCCTCAACGTATGGTTCGAATTTATTTTTTAAAAATAAAAATAACACGAAAAAAATATTTATATCGACGAATTTTGAAAATACAAATTTAAAATGTTACATGCAATTTTCTATTTGTATCTCAATCAATGTAGGCACATGTAGATTCAAATTCTCAAGTTAAGTGAATTTCAACCCGTGAATTTTAAATAAGGCTAAATACAGTTATAACCCTAATTTTTGGATGAAAGGACCAACATAACTATGCAATCTGAAAAAGTACCAACATAACCCTAACTAATCATTGTATACGCCAATCTAACCCTAACTTTTGATAATTTTGTGCCGATATAACCATACTAATAGAGTTTGTATTGTAATATACTATGTACTTTAAGTTAAGTCTAGTCAACTCATGTATAGTTGGGCATAAATCTCTTTCATTCTGTGAACATCAAACCAGAAAACTATTTGGATTTCCTCATTTCATGGTATCAGAGCCCATGGTTGGCCTGTTACCCCCTTTCTGTTCACGTTTGCACGATGATTCATATTATTGCACGGGAGGTGGTGTGTTAGAGTTAGTCCCACATTGGTGGTTGACAGTCACATAACTCAGTATATAAGACCATGGGTCACCTCTACATAGTACCAACTGGTTTTATGATAGAAGCTCATGATTCTAATATGGTATCAGAGCAAACTCTCTGAAACCCTTTTTTTATCACTGCCGCCATCCACATTCACCACCCAACCATGAGCAATTCAGACAGCGTTACAACACACCGCCGCCGCCTCCACCAGCCGACATTACCCTACCCCTGCCGGTAACACCCCACCGCCGCCGCTGCCACCGCCACCGAGCTTTCATGGCGACGACGGTCCTCAACCACTGCCGCGACCTCTTGAAAATTCTTCTCCCTTCTACCTTCACCCTTTGGATCACTCGGGCTTGTCTCTTTGTCCGGTCATTCTTAAAGGTGATAACTATCAGGAGTGGACTACCTCAATGAAGAACGCACTCAAGGCTAAACGTAAAATAGGTTTTGTTAATGGTCGCATCTCTCAGGACGATGTTTCCCTTGTTGATCTCGATGACTGGTATAGTGTCCATTACATTCTCATCGGATGGGTTGTACAGTCTATTGATTCGTCTCTACAGTCTTCCATCACTTATCTAGAAACTGTTTTTGAGCTCTAGGAGGAACTGCATCATCGATTCTCTATCGGTAATGGGTCGCGCCTTCTTTAGCTTCGTGCAGACTTGACAAATTGTCAAGGTGGGAAAACTATTGCGTCATATAATGGTGTTCTTAAGAAGATTTCGGATGAAGTCCAGACCTATGTTCCCCTTCAAGCCCATCTCTGCACAAATTGTACTTGTAATATCATGAAAAAACTTTGTGTAGAACGCGATGTCGAGCGTCTTCATCAGTTTCTTCTTGGGCTTGATGACTCATTTGGAACTCTTTGCTCTAGCATCATGGCGCAAGAGCCCCTCCCATCCATCAATTGTGTTTATGCTTTGGTCGTGCAAGAAGAATGCCATAAAACTCTCATGCTTGAACGAGATACCAAATCTAATGGTATGGCCTTTGAGGCTCAGGCCATGTCAGCCCCACCAGTGCATACTCAGCCTCTCTCCGTGCCAGACCGGTTAACCCTTTCAATCGACCGTCATGTGTGCTCTCACTTTGGCAAGCATGGGCATGATATCTCCAAATGCTGGAAGGTTCATGGTGTTCCTGAAAGTTTTGTGCACTGATCGACTAGAGTTTTGTGCACTGGTCGTGGTCGTGGCAGTTCGCCAACTAGAGTCGGCAGCAAGTCCCCCACTCAGGCGTCCGACGTTATGTCCCTCCTGGAGTCCACCACTCGAGGCTCGAATCTCAGCCCCGACCAGTGGTTGGTCGTGTTACAGATGTATAACACCATGAACACTCATTTTTCTGATGCTACTAGTAAGTACTCTCTCTGGATTCTCGACACGGGTGCTTCTTTTCATATGAATGGAAATCTTGCCATCCTACATGATATTGTTGATATTTCTCTTGTGCCTATTAAGCTTCCATAAAACTGTGTTGTTTTAGGAGTTAACGAAGGTTCTTTGGTTTTCTCTTAGTCTGCCAGAATTGACCATGTTATTTATCTTCCAACATTGGAATGCAGTCTCCTGTCCTTTGCTAGGTTGCTTCTAAATGCTCGTTGTTTTGCTTTCTTGACTGAAAAGTTGTGTATACTTCAGGAAAGTGATACGAAGATAATAATTGGTGTGGGTGAGGAGAGACATAGAGTTTACTGGTTGTGGCATTTCTCGGCAGCCACACATGCTTGTTCTGCGATCAAGTCCAAGTAGGTGACCTACACCGAGTTGTGGCGTCGAAGACTGGGGCATCCCTCATTTACAGTTTTAGCATCCTTACCTGTTCCTTGTGATTATGCACGGAGTGTTAATCCTTGTGATATTTGTTTTCATTCCAAACAAAAAAAGAGTTGTTTTTCAGTTGAGTTATAATAAAGTCACAAACTTGTTTGATCTTGTTCATTGTGACATTTGGGGTCCATGCATAATTCATGCTTCTTGTGGTGCTACTTATTTTGTTACCATTATTTATGATTACTCTCGTGCTACATGGGTTTATTTAATTAAGTCAGAGAATCTGAAACTAGTTGTGAATTTTTTGTGCATTAATTGTCACTCAGTTTCAGACATTAGTTCGCTATTTTAGATCAGACAATGGTACTGAATTATTTTGTCTTAGGGATTACTTTTCTTCCCACGGTATTGTTCATGAAACTTCGTATGCTTACACACCTCAGCAAAATGGCAGAGTGGAATGCAAGCATCGTCATTTCCTAAATGCGGTGTGTGCTTTACGGTTTCTGGCTGCTCTTCCGATCAAGTTTTGGGGTGAATGTATCCTTACAGCATGCTATCTGATCAACCGGACTCCTACACTAGTTCTTCAAAATTAGACTCCTTTTCATTTGCTTTTCCAGAGAGATCAGAAGTACTCAGCTATTTGGGTCTTTGGTTGTCTCTGTTTTGCCTTCACTCTTCCTCGACCTACGAACACATTTGTTGCTCGTAGTCATAAATGCGTCTTTATGGGTTATCCAAGTTGAAAGTAAGGCTGGCGTCTATATGATCTTGAATCGGAACAGTTTTTCTTCTCTGGAGATGTTTTGTTCTTTGAAGATATATTTCCATTCCGCGTAACATCCCTTTCTCCGTCGCCTATTTCGACGCAGATTGAACCTCATCTGGCTGTCTTTGATATTCCAGATACTCCACCCTCCGCTACAAGGGGGAGTTCTTCGCCAAGCTTTCCCCCTCCACGGTCAAAGGGTGCGTCCCTATGGACCTTGGCAGCTCGTCCACGATCGTTCCGCCAGCGTAGCCCCAGGCTACTCCAAGGCACTTCTTGGTCAGGTATGTCACCTACACAAGTTCATGTATGGTCTCAGACAAGCTCCTCGAAACTATTTTTCTAAGCTTGCACGTGCTCTTCGCCAGTATTGGTTTCGACAGAGCTATGCAGATTACTCGATGTTCTGTCTTACCCGTTCTGGTCACACTCTTCATGTTTTGGTGTATGTCGGTGATCTCATTATTGCTGGAGATAGTTCAACTGTTATATCTACTTTCAAGCAGTACTTGTCATCCTGCTTTCATATGAAGGATCTCGAGATTCTTAAGTATTTTATAGGACTGGAAGTTGCGTGAAATCCACTGGGAATCTTTGTCTCTAAGCGCAAGTACGCACTCGAGGTGGTGGTCGAGACTAGTCTGCTTGGCTGTAAGCTTACTGCGTCGCATATAGATCCAACACAGGCTCTTTCCAAAGCTTCTGGTCCGGATTATGATCACCCTGAGCAGTATCATCGCCTTATTGGAAAGTTGGTCTATCTTAATATCACCAGGCTTGAGCTCATGTTTGCAGCTCATACTCTTTCGTAGTTCATGCAGCAGCCAAAAGTAGATCATTGGCCTGTAGCATTGAGTGTTCTAAACTATGTTAAAGGCAGTCCAGGATATGATCTATTTCTTTCTCAAGATAGTAGCTTGGCTCTAACTGCCCACTGCGACTCAGACTGGGTGACTTGTCCTATCACTCGATGTTCTGTAATGGGTTATTTTGTCACCTTGGGCGTCTCGCCAGTTTCTTAGAAGACGAAGAAGTTACACATTGTTTCACGTTCTTAAGCAGAGGTCGAATATCGAGCTATGGCCAATGCTTGCTGCAAAATCCTTTGGCTACATTCTCTTCTTCGCTCGCTTGGTGTTTCACACTCTTCTCCAGTTCGACTCTTTTGTGATAGTTAGGCTGCCCTTCACATTGCAGTCAATCTGATATTTCATGAGAGGACCAAGCACATAGAGATTGACTATCATCTTTTTCGTGATCTAGTGTCTTCGCGTGTCATTTCTACTCATCATATTTTCACTTGAGATCAGCTGGCGGACATTTTCACCAAAGCACTAGGACGGGCAACTTTCCTTCATCTCAGTTCCAAGTTGGACATTCTCGATCTTCATGCTCCAACTTGAGGTGGGGTAACAGAGTTTGTATTGTAATAGACTATGTACTTTACTTAGTTAAGTCTAGTCAACTCATGTATATTTGGGTATAAATCCCTTTCATTATGTGAATATCAAACTAGAGAACTCTTTCCCAAATTTCCTCGTTTCGCATACTCCTTGATTCCAGCACTGACCCATGAAATTCCGGCAGTGACAAAAAGTGGAATGATGGAAATACCCTTGACTAAGAAATTGACGGAGATACCCGCCCTGTATCCAACAATCCCGGAATCCACTGTGATCGCCAAATCCACTTCCTTCATGGAGAAATAAGCGCCATCGGAGCAGTATCTCACGTAGCAGACGGTGCCCAGATCAATCCCTCCTCTCACGCACGCCCTTGGATGCTGACAACCACTGGCTTCCGTCACCGCTCCACGGCCATGATGGCATCTTGCAGAAACTTGATGTCCCACCTAAGCTTCTTGCCCATGCAGCCCCGATCCGATAAGTCGATGCTAGAGCAGAAGCGGAGACCGACGCTGAAGAGGATGATGACGACGACGTCGGGGTTCTAATCGAGAGACGAAAGGGATTGGAGGATTCGGTGAAGAAGTCGATGGAGGTGGTGTTGCGATGTGAGCGACATTCTAGTATGAGATTGAAGACTTAGGAGTTGGGCGATGTTTGGATACTTGTAGCTTTCATTAGCCATGGCCAAAGGGTCCAATGTTCAAAGAAGAATAAGAAGACTGCCTCTGAAATGATGTACTGCTGATAATTGAGAGTTTTTGAATAAGAACACAATACTTTGGTGCAGAAAACTTGCTGCTTTTCTTCATATATTTTGCTATAAATAGAATTGAAAAACAAGTTACAAAATGGGAATAACAAATGTTCCTAAATGCTCCTAAATGCTCCTAAATGAGGAGTTACAAAATAGGAATAACAAATGCTCCTAAATGAAATTAAACACAAAGAAAAAACTGACAAGATTTATTACTAACAAATCACCCCCTAATCTTGTCGTTGCTTATGTTGTGTTGGCAACACCAATCTTGCTCCTTAGCTCCTGGAAACGAACTCGTCCAAGTGCCTTCGTCAGAATGTCAGCGAGCTGCGCTTCCGTGTTGATGTAGTCAATTTCAAGATCACCCTGTTCCACATAATTTCTAATCAAGTGGTAACGTGTATCAATGTGTTTACTTCGATCGTGAAACACAGGATTTCGGATAAGATTGATTGCCGATTTGTTGTCCACCAGTAACGTTGGTGCTTGTGGCTGTTCACCTTGCATTTCTCCAAGCAATCTACTAAGCCAAACACCTTGGCAAGCGGTAGTGGCAGCTGCAATATACTCTGATTCACACGAAGAGATTGCCACCACCCGTTGTTTCTGTGATTTCCAACTCACCGGAGATTGGCCTAGGAAGAAAAATACTCCCGTCGTGCTCTTCCTGTCGTTGATGTCTCCAGCCAAATCAGCATCACTATAACCTGTCAAAAGTAAAGGTCCAACACCTTTTCCATACGAAACTCCAAAATCTAGAGTTCCCGCCACATAGCGTAGAATATGTTTCACCGCTGCCAAATGCTCAATTTTTGGCTCCTCCATAAATCGGCTAACATAACCAACTGCAAAAGTAATGTCCGGCCGAGTGTGAACTAAGTACCTGAGGCTTCCTACCAAGCTGCGGTAATACGTGGCATCCACCGGTCTCCCGTCTCCGGTCTTGCTTAGTTTGAGCCGTGCCTCCATTGGTGCCGCGCATGGATTGCACTCTTCCAGTCCGGCCTTTTGTAAAAGCTTCCTGGCATAAGATGATTGGCAAAGAGTGACCAAACCCTTCCGTTGTTGTACTTGGATGCCGAGGTAGTAACTTAGTTCGCCGAGATCGCTCATCTCAAAGAGATTGGTCATTTCCTTCTTGAACTTCGTCAGTTCTTCGATTGAAGTTCCGGTGATGATCAAGTCATCGACGTAAATCCCAACTAGAAGTTGCTCCTTCCCGTTGCTTCGGCGATAAACCGCGTGCTCGGTTTCACATCGCACAAACTCCAAGTCGCGGAGACTTTTGTCAAGTTTGGCATTCCAAGCCCTCGGAGCTTGGCGTAGTCCGTAGAGAGCCTTCTGAAGCCGGAGAACCTTGCCTTCGTTGCCTTGAATTTTGAAACCCGGCGGTTGCTTGACGTAGACCTCCTCGATCAGATCACCGTTGAGGAACGCGGTCTTGACGTCCATGTGGTGGACCGGCCAACCATGGTGAGCCGCAAGCGCGATCAGCACTCGCACGGTTTCCATCCTTGTGACGGGAGCGAAGACTTCCTCGTAATCCACCCCCTGACGCTGTACATAACCCTTCGCCACCAGCCGTGCCTTTCGTTTCACAACCTCCCCGACTGCATCCTTCTTGAGTTTATAAACCCACTTCAGGCCGATTGCTCGTTTTCCCGGTGGTAGCACAGTGAGGCGCCAACTTTGATTCGCCTCAATACTGCCCAACTCCTCCACCATCGCAGCTCTCCACCCTTCATCCTTCTCGGCTTCAGCAAAGGTTGTCGGTTCGTTGGCGATGAGGAGACACTGTTCGTCGTCTTCTGCTTCAACAGGGGCAGTTTCATCGTATAGACTTTTTAGCGTGCGGTACCGGAGAGGCGCCGGAGATGGTTCTGAAGCACCGGTCGGTGGGGACACAAACTCCACCGTGGGCGGTGGAGGTGCAACCAAAGTAGTTTGAGTGACTGGTGAGGGCACGTCTCCGGCTTCGTTTCCGGTGGAGATTCCGGCGTTTGAAGACGATGCTCTCTCTGCGTGCATCTTGCTCCTGTGCAATTCAGTACCTGCAACGGGAGAAACAAACCACTCGACGGAGAATGTTTCTCCACAATGATCACGTCTCTGCTTGCTCCCTGGAAGAGTCCAGTTCCATGCTGCATCCTCGTCGAAGACGACGTCGCGGGAAATTTTTACCCGGTCCGTGGCGGGGTCGTAGATGCGGTACCCCACGGTTCCAGTTTCGTAACCAAGCAGCACCATCGGCGTGCTCCGGTCCTCCAGTTTCTTCAACCCCGGCTGCGTGGCCTTGACATGCGCGACGCACCCAAACACCCGGAGATGGTGCACGCTCGGCCGGCACCCGTGCCATGCTTCGTAGGGTGTTTTGCCGATGACGCTTTTCGTGGTTCCCCGGTTCAGGAGGTAGACCACCGTCGTCACAGCTTCTCCCCAAAACCTCAACGGCATGCCTTTGGCCTTCAAGAGGCACCGTGCCATGCCAACCACCGTTTGATTTCGTCGTTCGACCACGCCATTTTACTGGGGCGTGTATGGTGCCGTCGTTTATCGGTGCACTCCGCGGTCGGCAAAGTACTCGCCGAGTCCGTGAGATGTGAACTCACCTCCACGGTCGGTCCGCAGCGTCTTCAACTTGCACCCGCTTTGCCGTTCGGCTGCTGCCACGGTCCTCTTGATGGCGTCCGCCGCTTGATCCTTCGAGGCCAACAAGACTACCCACATATATCTACTAAAATCATCTACCATTAGTAGAAAATATCGTTTACCTCCAGGGGTTTGTGGCTCGATGGGTCCACACAGATCGGCATGCATGAGCTCAAGGCGCTCGGTAGCTCGGTTCTTGGCTTGGCGTGGAAACGAACCGCGTTTCTGCTTCCCGGCCAGGCAAGCGTCACACAGGCACTCGGCGTCACCGAGCAGCGGGAGTCCGTGCACCATCTTCTCTCGGGCCAGGCGACGAAGAGCCTCAAAATGCATGTGGCCGTACCTTGCATGCCAGCGCCACCCATCCTCACACCCGTGCACCGCAAGGCACACGGGCCGTGCCAAGTTCAGATGCAGGAGGTAGAGGCGCCCTCGGCTTCTTGGCACCCGCGCGAGCAAGCGCCCGCCTTGGTCCTGTAACGCGAGCCACCCGTGCTGGATCCTCATGTCGTACCCGTTCTCGTCCAGTTGACCGAGAGAGATGATGCTGCTATGGAGCCGAGGTATGCAATACACCTCGTCCAACTTTAGATGCTCACCGTTCCGGCACGTAAAAAGAATCGTGCCGATGCCTTCTATTTCCACAGAGGTGTCGTCTCCCAACTTGACCGAGCCTCGTACATTTGTGTCTAGCTCGGAGAAGAACTCCCGTTTTCCGCACATGTGGGCACTCGCACCGGAGTCGAGGACCCATGTCGTGTCACACTGCCCGGGCTCCTTTGTGGACAGTGCTTGAGACCGCGCCTCGCTGAGCAGGATGCGCTCCTCGGAGGCCTGGTTCCCGATCGTGAGGGAGTGAAGCCTTGCCACAAGAAGCGTTGGTTCCTCCGTTTGGTCTTGCACGAGGTTGGCGCGTTCCCTCCGTTCGCGCCGTGGCTCGGGGCAGTATTTGGAGATGTGGCCGGCGTATTTGTTACAATTGTAACACTTCATCTTCGTCAAGTCCCGGTCACCGCTTACTGTACGTTGGCTTCCGTCTCGGTCATGGATTGGTTTCTTCCCCTTCTGGAAAGCCTTGCCTTTGCCTTTGTTCCCGGAGCTAGAGCCCCGGCCCCGTGCGATCCATTCTTGTTCCGTGAGTAAGACCTGGCCGCTGGTGTTGTCCATGGTGTTGATGGAGCAACGTTCGGCTGCCGACCTGAGCCGGCCGATGAGCTCCTCCACCGTCATGCCGTTCAAGTCGAGCAACGTCTCGATCGAACAAGCGATCTGGGCGTACTGGCTCGGCACCTCCCGCAAAAACTTTTGGACCACCTTGATCTCTTCTATGGCGTCACCGAGAGATCGAAGGTTATTGACGATGCCCGTAATCCTCATGCCGAAAGCGTCGAGCGACTCCCCGTCCTTGAAGGTGATTTGCTCGAACTCCTTGCGCAGACGCTGCGCCGTGGCCTCGCGCACCCGATCTACGCCGACTCGCATCATCCGGATGGCTTCCCAAGCCTCGTGTGCCGTCGTTTTGACAGCTAGCGTCGGTACCATCTCCGGTGGCACCGCGTGGATCAACGCCGAGAGAGCCGCCATGTCTTCCCGTTCGGACGGATCTCCGATGCCGGAGGTGGCCTCCCATAAACCTTGTGCCCGTAGGTTTATCTTCATCACGAGAGCCCATTCTATGTAGTTTGTTGTCGTCAACGTGGGATACAAGATGTTGGCACCAAGATTGTTACGTTCTTGGATGACACGTTCGTGAATGATAACTTCGCCGCCGTTGCCCCGCCGTGCCCTGCTGCGTCCGCGTTCTCTCTGGCGTTCCGCACGTACCAGAGATCGTGATGCTGAACTCGTAGCGTCGGCCATAGGATCGTTGTGGCTCTGATACCAAATGAGAGTTTTTGAATAAGAACACAATACTTTGGTGCATAAAACTTGCTGCTTTTCTTCATATATTTTGCTATAAATAGAATTGAAAAACAAGTTACAAAATGGGAATAACAAATGTTCCTAAATGCTCCTAAATGCTCCTAAATGAGGAGTTACAAAATAGGAATAACAAATGCTCCTAAATGAAATTAAACACAAAGAAAAAACTGACAAGATTTATTACTAACAATAATTGACTTATCAAACTGTCGCTTCCCCGCCTCTCACCACCACCCTAAATGCCACCACCGCCCTAAACACCAGTCGATCTAACATCTCCGCCCTAAACACCACCCAAGAAGAAGGGGGAGGTTGACCAATTCCGGCGGGGAGGGGAGGAAGAAAGGGGGAGTAAGGAGGAGGAAAGGAGGGGAAGAACGGATTGTCAGTTGAGGAAGAAAGGAAAGAAGAAATGGCAGTTTGGAGTTATCAATTTTTTGGTATTTTTCTTTTTTTAAAATCAAGGTCAAAATTGTCATTTCATCAAATTACGGTCAAATGGTCGTTGACTTAAAAGTCAGCCAAGTGCAGAGTTAGATTGACACTTTTTCAAATTGCAGGGTTATATTGACACTTTTAGCCAAAAAGTATAATTATTTTAGCACTTTTCTCTTTTAAATATGTTGGTTGAGTAATTTTCGATATGTGACTTGTATACAATGGATAGGTTTCAACCCACATTTAACAATTTTCCTGTAAAAGATTCAAGATGTACTCTATCCAAAAAGCGAATAATTCACAATAGCAGGGTGCTGTAGTATCACACCTTTTATTTTACTATCTCACGCCCTAATACGTATATATACATGTGTAATACTTAATTAAAAAAATTAAAAATTAAATTCCTAAATCTTTCTTCTTCCTCTCCTCAGCTACTCCCGCCGGCAGCGAACTCCGCCGAAAAATCTTTCCCTCACCTCATTTGTCGTTACTGCCTGTCACCTTCCCCTCGTCTTCACCTCCCCCCACTTCATCTGAAAACCCAGCCCCTCCCTCACTGAAGACCAGCTCCGCCAGCCCCTCTCCCTGTTTCGTCTTCTCGGCAAGAACCCTCCAGTGAGATCCAAGCGGCGAGAGTCAAGCGCCTAATTCGACATGAGCCACAAACCTCGATCTAAAATGTGATCCACAAAAGCCGTCCGATGAGGCTAGGGAACGAGAATCGAATCTGGCAGAACCGGGAAAAGATAGCGGGTCAGACAGGGAAAAGATGAGTCGAGGAAAAGGAGAACCGAGAAAAGAGAACTAGACTAGGGCTAGGAAAGGAGAGCCAGGCGGGGCGAAAGAAACGAGAGCCGGGGAGCGAGAGACGGGAAGCAGGGGAAACACCAGAGAGCCATGCCGAAGAAGATAGAGAGCCACGCCAAAAGCAAGGGGAAACGCCATAGATTCACGCTAGAGAGCCGGCCGGAGACCCTATGGACAGCCACCTCCACTACCAACAAACACTTCTGGCAGCGGTGGTGCTAAATTTTAGGGTTTAAAAATCATTTTTCATTATTAATTATTCCCTATTTTTAAATTTAATTCAAAATACATATAGTATTTAAATAGTACAAATACAGGGCGTGATACAGCAATTCACCGATAGAAAGAAGCAGATCCATCACATATGGTACTACATAATCACCACACAAAATTTTATAAAGAGCAGCTGAGTGTGAACCACTCAGCATCCATCTCCAATGTGCATACACATAAAACAAGTTCTTTTGCAGTCTACATGTCCAAGATTGTAGGTACATTACTCAGAAATACACGAGAATGACCAAAACAAAAACAAACAAGAAAATACAGGGAAAGAACAAACAAGATAGGTTCAATGACTCTTGTGCCAAGTTTACGCTTGTGTTGCAGGCAAAGGCAAGCAAATGAATTTCTTCAAAAAATGTTAACACGTCGCTGTAACAGGTACTCATTCTTCAATTCGACAAATTCCAAACAGTAGGCGAGTCAGATCCTGAATGGCTGGTTTGCAGAGCTGTATCGGTTCACCTTTCCGTTGTTGGCTTTTGCTTTTCTTGTCGCGATATCTTGGAAAGGATTGGATCCGTCGAATATGATTGAGGAGTTCCTAATTTTCTTCCTTTTTCCAGCATCGTATTCCTCATCCCTAGAGCAATGAATGCCATAATCAGGAAACCAAAGAGATGGAAAATGCAAAATTATAATAATGGTAATAAGAAAACAAGTTGAGCTATTCATATATTAAAGGAGGAAAACAGCAGGAACGTTGCTATTGCGTCAACAATTTCACAAAAAATCAAATGGAAGGGGGGGGAAATTCCTCAACACATCCAGAAGCTACTTCCCACAGAGGCTGACTGACATATTGGAAAACCGGAGTTTAACATACTCTATTAAAAGTTTCAACATGCAAAATCACCATATTGACATCATCATAAAGCCAGATATTATAAAAAAAAGATGAGCATTGGTATGTATTGAACATACCAGTCATCCCCAACATAACCGATTCTAAGACTTTCCTCACTTCTGGATTCCACAAAAGCAGAAGGATGTTCAACACCATCCCAGCGTGCAACTGCAGTGAACAAGAAAGGAAATTTCAGACGTAAAGAACAAAGCAAGCCAAGAACAAATAGTTGAAACTTTTATTTTGTATGTGGTGATATAATATTAAAAGTAAACAAGCAGTGTGCATCCTTTGGATGAAACTACTCACCAGTTGTCTCTTCTAAGCCTCTTGTGCCATTTTCCACAAGGTCACTTTGTTTGTGCTCAGATCCGCCAGATTTTCCAGCATCAAATGGTTTTACATCCGAGGTGAGAGAAGAACCTGTGCCTATAGTAGATTTCCCATTCTGAACAATAATATCATCACATGTCACATTTTTGAGGCTATTCTGCATTTCATCATTTTCAGCCTGTCTCCTTTTACCCAGGATCTTATGATTCTTGCCTTTATCATTTGAACCATGTTTCACTCTCTTTTTTGAGTTTTTTACAGAGCTAGCCTTGGATTTCGCAGAAGTTGAAGGCTCTAAATCTGACTGAGAATTATTCTCACCCACCTTCATTGGGGATTCCATTCTCTGTCTCTTCTTTCTCCTTACAAATGCTGCCTCAAAAATGATACTTTTGCTAAGCTTCCTAGCACTTATTAAGCGCTTCAGTGGCTTCACATTCACAGTGTGAAGCTTATCATCCAGAGACTTTTTACTAGGCAGGCTACTTTTCGCTTCAGGATTCACACCATCAGCTTTTTGAACGGATGAATCAGCAAGCGCAGTATTACTGGAGTCTTGATGACCACTTGAGTTTGAAGGTCCATCCCTGTCACTGGTAACACCTTTCACAGCACTTGCTTTACTGTTATTATCACTTGGTGGTACTAGGGAAGCAATCTTGTTCTTACTAACAGAAGTATGGAAGCCATCGGAGTCATGCTGTACAATAACAGAACCTTCAAGACCATTACTAGCAATACTGGCCTCATTTGCAGAATTGGAAAGATCAACAGATCCAGACTCCTTTGAAGATGAAACAGCAGACACTTCAACATTAGACTTCAAAACTGGCAATGCATCCCCTAAGCCTAGGGCAGATGAAACCTTCAATTGATTCTCTGATGGATGCTCTTTGCTTGGAAAATTACAATCCTTGTGAGAATCCACCTTCGCAGTGGGGTCATTGCCATTGCAATGAGTATCTACTTTGGCTTTGGGGGCATTACCATTGCAAAGAACATCCACTTTGGCTTTGGGGCCACTAATCTTTAGATGAGAGTCCCCCTTCATTTGTACTTCCTTGGACATTAGAGGCTTGGGTGCCTGTTTCTTAGCATCTTCAGCAGAAAGGGATCCGTTTAGCTTTTTCTCGACGGTGCCGTTGGACATATTTCCCTGCAACCCTTGACTACAATTAGATGAGACTCCTCTGCCTGATGCATTCATGGCCACATTTTCTTTGTGTAACATATCCGCTGTTTTCCTTGATAGAGAAAATGTTCTATCTCTAACATAAAACAGCATGTAAGCCTTCTGCTCCAAAACTCTCTTTTCACTAACCTGAACCACCTGTCAATTTCATGATGTATCAGATAACCATTAACTGAGGGCATCAACCAGACAACCATGACAACATAAACTCTCAAAGTAAGATATTGTAACAACCTAATGGGATGATGACATCCGGTTGCTATACAAGTTACAGTACATGTAATTACTCTTATTAGTTAATGTGTGTCTCAGGTATAAAAGACGGGAAGGTTGAAGGTGGCACTCTATACATATTGGACAGTGGAAGACAAACTTCAGTGATAGACAGAACAATAAGAACAACCATATTCGACAGCAACTATGCCATAAGTCTCCATACCCGGTTATCGTCAAGGGAGTACCACATGCCACTAGATGTTCGGACAAAGCAGTAGTAATGGCCAGAATGAGTGCTCCAACCATGATGTACTAGCACACCATAGAGAGTGTACTTCACGTTTCCATCCTGCAACAAGTTAATGATTAAATAAGCTATTATCAACGAATGCCCAAATTTTATAAGCGTAAATCCCTCATGCAATTGCAGTCATTCATGACTTAAGAACCTTAAATCAACCCTTCCAAACTGAAACCAACATAGGCTCTGCCAAAATTCACTCAAGCAAACAATTGTTACCACAAAACCAATCAAATGTACATTTCAATACAAACTGATCTAATCTAAAACCAAAATGTAACTATCTATAATGAACCCACAATATTAGCATCCTACTACAACATGAATATAGCCTTGTGATTATAATATTTCTTAAAACTATCATTAATAAGTTACTAATCAAACATAAATAAAACTTCATCATGAATCTAGTAAAAAAATTTGCTTTTTAAGCAGAACTTCCACGTAAGCACTCATGTCAAAAGTATTCAGAGTGCATTACTTCTCTAAGGTGCTTATTAAACATGATAAAGTGGTTCCATTCAAACGATATATTTAAATAAATAAATGAGTATGAATAAAACCAACTCCAATCAACAAAAAAGAAAAAGATAAGAAATGAGAACACCACATATATCAGAATTTCTATGAGAATCAAGAATCCTGACTACAATTCTCTGGTTTAATAATTGAACAAGATTGAGTACTTACATATGGACCAGTAACAAAAGGCTTCAAGTCCAGAGTAGGGCTGAAGTGTATTTGTCTGTCAATCTTCTGGCCAGGAACATGTGAACCAAAACGCTTTAAGTGGACAGCAAGAACTTCTGGTGGCTTGTCAATAGACAGCTGCTTAAGAGCCCTGACTTTCTGCTTGCATCGCTGGCACTGATAGTGCTTCTCCCCTCCATCTAACTGCTCTGGTGCAGTGAAATGAGCTAATGCCTTCTGCAATGAATCTGCCCTCGCTATTTCTAGACTCAAATCCAGAAAAGGATCAAACTTGTCTGAGCAGAAAGAACATTGTGTGCATTTCACCTGTAAAGGAGAAAAAACAACAGTCAACCTGGACGTGAGTGACGTGCAATATACACTAAGAGCACATTCTTGACTATATGAATCCAATTATACAGATCTTTTATCTTTCTGAACCTGCCAACCCTTATCATATTTATAGGTCCAACCAAATAATTATCTGAAAGATAACCAAAACATCGCCCAAACAATTCTTGCCACAAATCTGTCTTTCCTAGTAGCAGAATTCTCAGCAAGAACCAGTTACCTGGCTACGAAGACGGCCGCCAAATATCTTATGGACCAAACTCTTCTCATAAGCGCCAGGTGATTCACTTGGCATACCGGAAGGTAAGCAGCATTTATGCATCGATTCTAACAGATTCACCATGTATTCATGAGCATCCTCCTGCCTAGCATTTCTGAAGGTCCTAGATATACCTTAAGTTGTTGTCAAGAATCCAACCACATACATGACCCCAACAAGACTTCACCTCATTGCTTAACAAAGAATAAAGACAGGGAAACAATGAAAGACTAGTATGTAGAAGGTCTGACTCTGCATTTAAGAGCTAGTACAATGGTACGAGAGTACATAACGATCATACAAGTTCATGCAGAAATTACAATTAGCACTATCTAGCAATATGAGATTAAAATAACAAAACATACAGCAGTACAGGACCTATAGTGATTCTACCCCCCATTAAATATTTTTGGGATGATCAAGGTGCAAATATAGGAAAGTTGGGTTATGTTGAAAGCCAATAAAACATTTCTCACGTCAATATATTTATAAGAAAATGTGAAGTAAAAAAATGAAATTAGCAAGATTACACAAAGACATGATAATACACAACATAATATAAACATAGATCAGAGAGACAACAGCTAAGTGTAAAACGGGTTAAAAGAAGAATACTGATACAATAAATTGGATCGAGACTAAGGATACATCGCAAGTTCGATACAAGATCTTTTGGAGCAAGAATCCTCCCAGACGATTCCAGAGCACACCTTACATGTTTCTGAATGGCACATAATGCACAAAATCCAGACTTACGACCTAACATGTCAAAATATGAAGCAGGCCATCAGGAAGAAAGAATAAAAAGAGAAACGTCTGCTATATGTGTCAAAAAAATGAATGCTCTCTTGGAAAAACATGTACTGAAAGAAAAGGAAGATAACCTACATGAAGCTATATGCCGCCCACTCTGTAAATAAGCTGCCAGCGGCTCCGTATATGTCAGGCATTGTAATACAGAATTGAGAAAACAAGTGTTTCCAAGATTTTGCAAGCCAGCACCCTGAAATACATTGCATCCAAACCATTACCCACCCCTCAAAGCTACTACAGAATACCATTATCCACAACTGAAACAAAGGGAACATAATTGACCATAACAATAGTTTGAGGAGAATACCAACATTCATCATCGAAAGAAGAAAGAAAAGGGTTTTCGAAATTGTGTGCCAAGCTATGAAATTGTACAGCAATGGTACCCGAGTACCCGTAAACAGGCTTTTCTCAGTTCAAATTTTCATTTTCCTATCAAGAGTTTAAATTTTGGTAACACTTCGAGGAGCGAACAGACAAACATATAGAGGGGTAAAAATAACAGAAAGCAGATGGTGTTACAAACTTACAGGTAGAGCAAAACCTCCGAAAATAACTTATTACAATAAAACCAAACAAAATTACAACTTTCTAAAATCAGACAACACAAAATCCCAAAATGCAGCTAACATAGAACTAATTCGGTTATTCTTACAATTCTCCTGAATGTGATCGAGAAGCTGAGCTCCGGATCCAACCCGAACCCGTTCCTACTCCGCTCCAAAGCAACCTCCGTCGACCCTTTCCCGGACCCAGTAAAGCTACCTTTTTTGGGCTCCGAATTCGACCCAGACTCCAAATTCGGATTCGAGTTAGGGTTCAGCGTCACGAGCTTAAACCCACTATTCCCCTGCTCCTTAAACCCCGTATAAGGCTTACGCGCAGCCTGAAACTCAACCCTCCGGTGAAAAACCGCGGACACGTCATTCAGACACGGCGCCGCCGAACCCGCCCGATCCTTATCCGGGTCCGACAAGGAATTCGCCGCTACCGCCGCCATGAAAAATTACCGTTCTTCTTCTTCTTTCCTCTACGAATCCAATTGGGCTCGTAATTCACACTAAATTAGAACTATCTCTGAAACGAGATTTCTTGGTCGAGTGTAGATTGAGAGGCGGTGATTTACAGAGAATGGGAGGGTTGAGGCGGGTTTCGGCAGAAACGCGGAGCTGGAGAGTGGCCAAAAAGGGATCAATAAACCCTACTGCCGCAACTACATATATGGCATAAATTCAGTGTCTTTTTCAAAAATAAAATAAAATTTGTTATAAAACTAGGTGAAGAATTTGAAAATACTTCGAAAAATATACTCCCTCAATCATTTACTGTCGTACTCAGTCAGTTTCAATCTAAATTCCAGAGTTAAACTTTATAAACTTTGACCATAAATATAAATTAATACATAAATAATAATTATATCACGTGAGGTATTATTAGATTTGTCTTAATATCTATTTTCTAAATATTAATTTTTTATGCGATATTATTATATATAACTAGAGATATTTGCGGTCAAACATACTCATTGAACACCGTGAAAAAGTAAATAAACAATTTATAGTGGGATGGAGGGAGTATGTGGTATTATTTGATTCATCGTAATAAGTAGTTTCAAAAAATCAATTTTTTATTTGTAGTTATTATACGTAGTTAGACATATTAACGGGCAAAAATGTTTCTTGAAGACCATGAAAAAAATTATGAGTAGCTTAAACAATGACAGAGGGAGTAGGAAAGTTATAAAGTTTTCATTTTCGACAATAATAAACAATGAGTTTTTTTATAGGGATAAGTGTCAATATAATCCCACTTACTTGAGTAAGTGTCAAAAAGACCTAAGATAATTTTAATGCAAAAACAACCCTTACTATTTAATGAAAGTGCCAATATAACCCTCTGACCCCTTTTCCGACATTGACTTTGTGTTTTCGGCGTTGACTTTATGTAAATTGATCAAAATACCCTTTAGGAAAAATCTGAAATTAGGTGGGCAATTTTACCCTCATAGCTCACCTGACTGCTGCTGCCGCGCCGCCGTAACAAGTAGGGTTATGTCAGCACATTATGAAAACTTATAGGTTTATATAATCACATTCCTAAAACTTGTAGGGTTATATTAGCACATTCATAAAACTTATAGTGTTATGTCAGCACATATTATAAAAGTTAAGTTGTGTGGTACTCTGCTGGCCTTAACAGGTAACCACATCGTCATATACACAATTATCACATCATAACAATATCTTATATGCCATACAATTCGACATCATGACACCCCCATTCATATTAAACGTCATTATTACATATCATAAACTCATTTCAAAACTTATCAACATTGAAAATCCTAGATCGAAAACACGGCAAAATAACAACCACATACAACACCAAATGTTATCCAATCACCAAATTGTACTATACACAACAAAATATTATTAAAACCCCTATATTCTATAGTATGTGCTGATATAACCCTACACTTTTTACGAATGTGCTAATATAACCCTATAAGTTTTAGGAATGAGCTGATTTAATCCTACCAGTTTTCATAATGTGCTGATATAACCCTACCTATTATGGTGACGGTGTAGCAGTGGTCCGGCGGCGGTCCGACGATATTAGAGTATTAATGAGTCTAAGGGCAATAACCTCATTTCCTATTTTCTTGGTATTTTAATTTTTTCAGAAGGGTAAAATTATATTTTTATAAAATTCCTGCTAAAAGTTGTCGGAGATGGTTATATTGGCACTTACACGGACTATCCAGGGTTATATTGGCACTTTCGAACACCAGAAGATTTCATTGGCACTTATATCAAGTAGATAGGGTTATAAAAGCATTTTTCTCTTTTTTTATATATGAACACAAAGTCTGGTTTTAGACCAATTAAACTTTTGGCACGGATCCTTATGCAATTATTATATATTTTAATTGGGATGGTTTTTTTTAAAAAAAACTACTAAAAACGTGAAGGCTTCCTAAGACTTTGGTCCGTATATGTGTCGTAATATCATTTTTTAAAAGTTTTCTGTTTTTAAAATTGACTAAATTGTTTTTTAAGTCCCCTACAAAGTATCTTATATCATGTTTTGATCCATGTTTGCAAATTAGCCCTCATATAGTACCAAATAAATCCATAATGATTTGTTTGATCCCCAAATGTGATTTTCAGGAAAAGTCAATGGTAAATTGGTCAAAATATGTAAAATGATCATTATACCCCTGAGTTAAAAAAAACAAAAAGAAAACGGGGACGTCTTCTTAGCTCGTCTTCTCCGCTGAGCTCTGCCATGGCCATTATACCCCTGAGCTCTACCATGGGTCTTCGTCGCTTTGTCTTCCCCATTTGCGACCGCCTTTTCCGCCGCTTTGTCTTCTCAACCGCTTCGTCTTCTTCGTCGTTTCGTCTTCTCCATTGCCGCCATTAGAACCAAATCTGGAGCAGGGCGAGTCTTCTTCAGGTGAATCGGGGCCGGTGGAAATTGAAGGCGGTAGTGAAAACATAGAGAAAGTTATTGTGAACTGGGACCGGTGGAAATTGAAGGCGGTGGTGGTAGGCGGCAACGGTGAAAAACTAAATAAATTTTTTTAAATTAGGAATTTTTAATTTGAAAATATTTTTAATTAGTAAAATTACCATTGCATCTTTGGCTATGCCGAAAAACCATTTAATTTTACCTGAAAATTATATTTAGGGACCAAATAAATTTCGGAGAGTTAATTTAGAAATGAGAACCAGATATAAGATTCTTTAAAATTTTTCCTATAATCCTCGATGGAAACTGTCCGATCTTCGCCGCACGGATTTTTCCAGAAACCGCTCGATCACCGCGCTCAGACTTGTCGCCCACCGCTCGGTCAACTGACGTCCATTATTCAGCTGCTCGTCATCCGCCGCTCGCCGGAAGCTTTGTTATCCCTGGATCTCAACTCTTCAAACGGTGAGCTCTTCCCCCTCTAGAAGACGACGTCGCCACTCGCCGGAATCTTTCCTTTCTCCCGATCTCGACGCCTCTAACAGTGAGTTTCCTCCTCTAGAAGACGAAGTCGACATTCACTAGGGACGACTTGGATGACGACAAGTACAAACTCGACTGGTTCCCATGCTGAAATGGTGAGCTTCTTCCTCCTCTAGAAAATGACGCCGCCATTCGTCACTGTTCGCGGTACCTACTGCTTCATCCTCTTTCCCGAAATGTTTTTCGATTTCAGAAAAGGCTTATTCGTCGAGCGCGTGAGATTCACGCGTACTGTTGAAGGAGAAGACTCTTACCCACGAAATCCATTGTTCTGGATGTTTTGTTGGGGTCGTGTAGACGTGAAAGCCACGCGCCTTGTAGAGCAATTACGCCTGTTTTGTTTAATTAAAGGTGTGTTTGATCTCCTTTAGACCAACGTGACTGGCTCAGTTGATGTTTATTCTACACTTGTTGAGGTTTATTTCAGTTAATATTGTTTAGTTAATGATGTTTAATAGTTTTTCAGTGATGTTATACTTTGATATCATTTTTGTTGATGTTTATGCACTTATTCTTTTGTAGTTAATTTTATTCCATTAGTGTTTATACTGCTTTCAAATGATGTTTACGTGTAATTTGTTGAGATTTCTTCTTTTGAAATTGATATTTAATTAGTCAATTTAAGTTTTGATGATGTTTTAAGATTTTCATTTGATGTGTTGTTACTTGTTGATGTTTATGATTTTTTTGTTTCACTTTTGGTAATTGATAATTAATTTGACAATTTATGTGTTGTTGATGTTTTATGATTTTCAAATGATGTTTTGTTAGTTGTAGTTGATGTTATGATTTTCAGTTTGACGATTATGTTGATGTTTTGTTAGTTGTAGTTGATGTTTTGTGATTTTCACTTGATGTTTTGTGATTTTCACTTGATGTTTTGTGATTTTCACTTGATGTTTTGTTAGTTGTAGTTGATGTTATGATTTTCAGTATGACGATTATGTTGATATTTTGTTAGTTGTAGTTAATGTTTTGTGATTTTCACTTGATGTTTTGTTAGTTGTAGTTGATGTTTATGATTTTTTAGTTTCACGTTTTGGTGTTTAATTTGACAAATTAAATTTTGTTGATGTTTTATGATTTTCAGTTAATGTTTTGTTAGTTGTAGTTGGTGTTTATGATTTTCAGTTTGACGATTATGTTGATGTTTTGTTAGTTGCAGTTGATGTTTTATTTTAATCAGTTAATGTTTTGTTAGATGTAGTTGATGTTTATGATTTTCAGTTTTGACAATCATGTTGATGTTTTGCTAATTTTTGTTCTTATTTATTTATATTTTATTTGATTTTTTTGTTTGCAAATTGTAGAAGAATGAGAAAAAATTAGAAAAATGTCTTTGGAAAAAACTAGGGAAAATCCTAACAATAGATTAGAGATATGAAGAAAAATGGGGGAAGAATTGCACAAAGGTACTTGCCTAAATTTTAGTCTATCTAACGGGAGACCATAAAATATCAGTGGTATGTAAATTCACAGTGAAAATTCATAGTGAAACATCGCTCACCTTCATATCAAACATGGAGGAAGCTGCCAGATGGTTCTCCTGCCTCGCGAACGTCGGCGGCTTCCTAAACCCTCAACGCCAATAGGCTAGCGGGTGGTGGATGAGGTAACGGGCAGGCGGTTGTGGCGAGCTGAGATAGGTGGCAGTGGTAGATGGGGGAAATGGGCTAGCGGGTGGTGACAGACTGAGGTGGTGACTGGCTAGCGTGTTGATGGGGAAACGGGCTGGGATAGTGGCTAGCTAGCAGGTGGTTGGAGAAACAGGAAATGGTGGTGACAGGTTGAACGGGTGAGGGTGGTGGTAGGGTAACCGACGAGAAGTGGTAGCGGGCAAGAGGGAGGAAGAAGACCAGTGGGACAGTGAATGTTTTTTTCATTTTTTGAAAAATTATTTAAATAATAATAATCTATTAAGGAGTGGTAAAATGAAAAAATAATTCAGCTTCTTTGGGTAAGGGTATTTTTGCCATTTCAGGTCAAGTCAACACCAAATCGATGAGTCAACATCGGAATTAGGCCCAAAGGCTATATCTCACTAGGGGAAGCCTTTGATTAAAGACAGCAGTCAAAGGTGGTTCCTTTAATGAGGACCCAAGGGAGGTTCCGAATTCGGAACTCCCTTCCAAGCCACCCAAAAAAATATAAAGGCATTTCTATATTGACTAAATGCTGTTCTATTGAAGAATCGCTTTTACACTACTAGAAAATAGGTACATAGGCACCGGTAGACATGTACCAGTGGTTATAATCACCTATTGCACCGGAAGAATAATCCATGGAAGAACAGTTAGTGCCTATAAGGTAATAGAACCGGAACAAAACATACCGGTGCTTACTACCGGTGCCTATGATTGGAATAATGAATATTTTGGTAGTTTTGAGCATCGGTAAGTGGTATACCGATGCAGAAAAGCGGTGCTGGAAAAAATTTACATGGAAAATAGTAAAAAAAAGCACCGGTAAAAGTTAGGGGACCGGTGCATTTAGGAAAAAGTGGCGAGAAAAGATTAAGCACTGGTATCCAACTTTGCACTGGTCGAGTTGTCCCGGTGCTATAATTTTTAAAACGCGGGAAATATTAGAGCGTCAGTCATATACCATTGTTTTTTAGTGAAGATCTGGAAAATGTGGGAAATGGGTTAATTTTTTGCACCAGTTCATAATATTTAGCAATAGCACTGGTATTTGTACCAGTGCTATTGCTTCACCTAGACCTTTTGCACTGGAATTTTAGGTTTTGACCGGTGCTAGTAATGTATAGGTTACATCGGAAGGTTCAAAGTCACTTTTTAATTGATCAAAGACGGTTATTCAAGAACCGCCTTTGATGGGCATCAATTAAACGCAGTTCTATTGAAGAACTGCCTTTAATTGGGTGTATTTAATGGTTCATTATATAAAATCTCATTTAGAGTTTTTTACTTAGCCATTTTTAGATATGCTCCCATTCTCTCAAAACCCTGCTCCTTTTCTTTCCACGATTGGCGTCGCTGATACCACCTCCACCATTCGTTCGGTGCCGCCCTACAACCTTCCGCTGTCCTTGGCCTTCGCCATCACCGTTCCCTGACCTCCCCCATCGCTGCTGCCCTGGCCTCCCCCGTTTCCGTTCCCTGGCCTCCTCTGTCGCCGTTCATTGGCCTCCGTCGTCGCTATACAACCTTTCGTCATTGTTTCCCTAGCCTCCGCCGCCGTTGCCCTGGCTACCGTCACTGTGCGTTGTCCACCGTCGATGTGCCTTGGCCTTCACCACTACTCAATCACCTCCGCATCAAAGCCCATCGATTGCTAGCGTCGAAGCCTGCCGATTTTCCGCGTTGAAGCCCATCGAAGCCCATTGATTGGATCTTCGCTTCCGCCGATTGCCTTTGTATTGATTTCCGTATTACACTTGCTTTCCTTGTTGCCTTTTGTATTATGTACATTTGTTAATTCCAGGCCTGCTCATATTATTGTTGTTCTTGTTAATTCCAGATCTGGTTTTCGTTTGTCGCTGGAAACCGCTGCCAGCGTTTTCCAGCGACTTATTTTATCACCCTCGGAAGAAGTTCCGAATTTGAAACTTATTCTAACCCTAATTTTGAGTTCATAACAATTGGAAAGCGGTTTTTCCTGCACCTTCAAATGCGGAAAATAACCACCTTTGAAGAGTGCATTTTAAAGACGGCTCCTCAATGTGACTTTGATCAATGACGATCAAAGTCACTATCAGAGAAGTCACCTACAAAGTGGCTTCTCAGGCCGATAAAACCGCCTTTATTAGGCAGGTTTCCACTAGTGATTGATCCTCAGCCTATGCTCTAGAAGTATGTTCAACAACATTTCCTTGATCACATATTGTGGAAAGCTTGTATCCCTGAGGCCTATGTCGCTCATCATCTCTCACCTCCCCCTGGTATAGTTAGGGGCGTCAAAACCCTGATAATTACCCGCCGTCCCTTACTCCTGTGGTTAGCCTACGCATTACTTCGTCGATAGACTAACTTTGGAAATGACATTAAACACTGGGACCCAGTGTGAACAACCATCTTAGACACAACTTCAACCTTCTAGAACACTTATGTCTTAATTATGATCTCTAAACCTCGTGTTCACCCATGACATGACACATAGAAAGAACCTCCAAATTAAACTAATCTTAACATCGATGCAATTCAATCCTAAAGGTAATCACTACATTGTTGTCATTTCTAGAGGCAACCTCACGCTAGTAATCAAGATCAGTTAATTCCACCATCAAGCTTAATCTAATCAATTAGTCAACAACCATGCTTAATTGTCACTCCTAAACACAATCTAAACATCAATCAGTGACCAAATAAAAAAAAATGAAATGTTTCCAGGTTCATTCCCGAGCATAGAAATAATCGCGATTAGTTTTCATCCCGACCTTAATCATGAAATAATTATATGTATTAAACACATGAATTCTTGATAATCATTGAATATGTGTAGAAGGAACCTAAAATCTCACAGTCTTTAGCTAAACAAGCTTAACGAATGTCCCCAAACACTAATTTAGCCTAATCTAGCAAAACCCATAGCAAAGCATACATTAAACATGATTTTAAGAAAAATATGAAGACTATTCAATGCGAAAACTAAGGTTTTTACCCAGAAGGTTGACCCTTTGACCATTGGGTAAAAGAAGGCTTTTATAGGTGGGAAGAGAGATAATTTTTAATGTTGCAGTCAAACCCTAGTCAACAAAACCATCGCGGGGCATGCATGATTACACGACCTGTGACCTAGGTGTCTTCTAGGCTCCATGGTCTTGGACTGAGCGTCGAGGACCATGAAACACTGCACGATCCATGACGTGAGACTTCTCCTGAAGCTTAACAATAGGCCGGTGGTCGTGGATCGCGCAGTTGTGCACAGACCGTGACCGAGGCTCTTAAACCTTTAACTTGCTTCTTTTCACTCATTCTCTCCTATTTCAAACTATCATCTACCACTTTAGAAACAACCTTCTTTCTTCTACCACTCTTGCGAGTGGCCATCTTCAGATGACTTGATCTCCACTTTGCATCAAAACTTTAATTCTTGACCCAATCATGGAAGGGATAACCTAAACAATCTAACACTTTCACAAAATAGAGGAAATAGGGTGTAAAACCATACAAAGTGATTCTAAACCCCCTACATGGTTATGTAATCAAATTCCTAACTGAAAACCTACATTCTACTAAAATAATGGGTATCAATTGTGCTAAAAAGATAGTATATAAATCGATCTCATCAGTAGTTCCAATACTACGAGACTTAATGCCATTGGAATGGGGAAAAAGTTATACTTGATTTATCTTTAAAGTTGAAGAGTCGTTGGAGTTTCTATATAAAGAATAATATGAACTATAAAGATAATGACAAATCTAGTTACAAACAAAAGTTATAACTCCTACCGTCAAATGTTTGGTTTCCTCTCTAATTCTAAAACTTCATATTAATAAAAGGGGGAGATGTTTCTAGTATGTTGAGAGATGCATCCAGACTACCTCTTAGAAACCTACAAGCATTTACTATGGTAGTTGGGGAGATGGAAGATAATTATAGAGTTTGTATGACTAACCAATAAATAGAGGTATTGAAGAAAACCTCATCATTCAATCCAATCAATTCCAATCCAAAATCCACTTCTATTCCTTCTAGTGCAAGAGATCCCCTCTTAGAGTGTGGAGTTTCAGAGATGCCTTCATCATCTCTAGTTAGTGAGTGTCCTACCATAGTGTGAGGATATTTATCTATCCAATTTGGTGAGATATTGTAATCCTACTATTATCACATACAGCTAAAGATTTGGACTACATAATTCTGCGATATATTTCATTTTGGATTTTTCGCGTAAACAAGTTTGGGTCTCTTATTTTTATTTCCCTTTTCATTAATCATCTTGATCACATAAAGAGGGAAATACAAATTTTCCCCAACATCAAACAATTGATCAAATGCAAAGCCATACAAGTAAGCAGTTTTATTCCCTGAAAACCACCAAATGAACGTCAAATCACGATATGGTTGTCAAACCTTGCTTCAATGCGTCAAAATTGCAAAAAAAAAAAAAAAAACTCCCCAATGTGGCAGTGGGAAGAAGCTCTGATGCAAAAGTCAGACAAAAAGTGTTTGATAGGAATAATGAAAATTGAATGAATAGAATTGATGCATATTACGTTATCCATTGGGTTAAATCTTAGGAGCTTTCCTACTCACGTTGGGATAAATATGCGTATTCCATGTAGGAATAAGTGTCTTAACATAATAGAATTACCATACATTAAATGTATCGTAAGACTCCTTGAGATGTCCATTCTTACGACAATAGTCACACTTCAGTATCTTCTTTGCATCAGTAACTTTCCTTTTCTGAGCAAATTTCTTTGCATTGTATTGTCATATTGCTCGCCTTACAATCATGGCTGAATTTTCCACAACATTAAGGTAATTTCCCCACACACTCCTTTGCTGCTTCTAATTCATAAATAATAAGGAACAAACCTCACCAACTGTAGGCAATGGATCCATCACAAACACAAGATTTCTTAGAGCATCAAATTTATATGTCTAATTATCTCAATTTCATCCCAATTACCTCGCATATTAGAAAAGTAATGAGTGGAAGAATCAGAACCTTGCTTAAGTTCCACAAGGTTTCTCATCAGTTGATAATAGAGAGGTACATAAATTACTGCAAATCTCTCCTTTTTCATCCCATAGTTTCTTAGCATTTATGTAAAGCCGGATCATAAAAAAAAATAAATTAAAAGCCACTATAAAAAAATCTTTCGGCAGGAAAGCTTTTTTTGGAATACTAGTGACACTTACAGGCGTCACTAAAGTTAGTAGTGACGTTTATGGAAGTGCCTCTATTCAGCATGTCACTAAAACAGTATGACGCGTTATAGTGTTTTTATATTTTTGTGACGCATTGATATGTAGAAGTGTCAATAACTTTTGTGACATGAATTGATGTATTAGTTTGATTTAGTGACATACACTCATGTCAATAAAATTTAGTGACATATAAAGGCAAAGTAAATTTGTGATACTTCCTAACATGTCACAAAAAATGCATCACTACTAGAGTTTTTTTTTTAGTGAGCCTTTTATTGTTGCCTTATTTTATTCTTTGAAAAAAAGAAGAAGATTTGTATTATTGATCATCCAATGGTGTTACAAAATTTGGAGTACTACTCCATGTTGAAAAGTTCAAGGAACTCGTCTTGAGAAATTGAGCCAATTTATAGGCTATTTGTTTTCCTGTCTAGGGATCCATTGTAATTTTGGTTCCTGTAAATTTGCTAAGCCGAATTTGATATCCTCTATGATTGAACCAAAATCTGATTTATCATCTTCTATTCCTTGGACAGCTCTGGCTACTAGTTCCGCATCACCCATAATAATATCTGGTGATATGTTATGTGTAACACAACCTTTCATGGCAGAAGTTAGAGCATGTACTTCTGCAACATGTGCAGAGAAGGGCTGTTGTAGTTTTATAGATTTCCCACACATCTGCTGCTTTCTTTCTGTTCTTACATACCATCCTAGATATGTGCAGTTTTGCATTGTCGATGCATAAAAAAATATCGATCTTCCAGTCATATCCATATTAGACATTTGTCTTACCTCTCTCCTTTGTGAACCCTCTGTATCAGTGGGCCATAACTTTTTGCCATTCTTGATTATTTCCATCCGTTGGAGCGCATATTGAACAGTTTGAGACGGAACCAAATTATGGCATGTTTCATGGAGGAGCTCATTTCTATGATACCACAATTGGTTAAGAAGTCTGATAAAGATATCGTATCCTTGTCCATTTCTAGTAGCATGCCTGTAATCCAAAGGGACATGCAAGATTGTTGATATTTGTAAACCAACTCATGTAGATATGTTGCAAAACCAAACATGGTGTGCCAATGGGCAATGGAAGAAAATGTGTTTTGCTGATTCATCTTCTAATGAACATGTTAGGCATGACTGCTCCGCTGGACACTTCATTTGTATGAGATTCCCTGTTGTTGGTAGCTGGTCTTTGCATATACGCCATAGAAAATGGATGATTCTTGGAGAAACCGTCAGTGTTACACAAAAAATGTCATTGTCAGTTCTTGATAGTACGTATCTTCTCTTTTACCAAAAACAGATTTATACCTAGTTTCTTTTTTTTTCTGATAGAATTTTATACCTAATTTCAATAAAACTTAAAACAACTAGGAAAAAAAATCAATTACAACATTAAAGAGTATATCTGATTATTTCTATAAATAATAAGTTGAAAATTTTTACTCCCGTTTAATTAAATTGTGAATATCGTTTGATTACCAATTTCATTCCTATTATTCTAACATCTGCACACAACATCCTCTTATGTATATTCTCATTCGTCTTCGAAAAAAGCTCTGATTATAAAAAAGTGCTAATTAACCAAATATTCTCAATACATCGATGGTGATGGCGTCGCCGCCTCCAGGACAAGAGTTGCCGAAGGAGATGGTGGCGGAGATCCTGGCGAAGCTTCCCGACAAATCACGGGTCAAAATGAGTTGCGTATGTAAAGCATGGCGTGATTTGATAAATGATGTGAATCTCATAAAAAACCGCCATTCAACCCACTACTAAAAAAAGTCCAGTAGCTACACAATTTTAGTTACACATTAGAAAAGTGTAGTCAAAATTTAATACATTCTCAAGTGTAGTAAAATTAATTACACTTCTTATACCATTTTGCTACATATCAACATGTGATGAAACTTTATTATATTTTAAGCTGTAAATATCGGTACACTAACAAGTGTGGACAAAATTTACTACATCTTCTACCTCATTCGCTACACCTAGACATGTAACTATTATTTTACTACCCTAACACTAACATTCTAGCTACGCCATATTGAAATCACAATAAGTAGAAATTGAGAATTTGCTAAAAAAAGAGTATAAATTGAGGATTATTATAAATTGAATTGTTTCTTTCCACTGACCCATCTAAGTTGATCTTAGAATAAAATAGCAAAGTTGAAACGGAAAGTTGTTTTTTAATTTAATCTCACAATTTTATTTTATTTTTTATCTTCCCAAGACCACAAATAACATACTCCCTCTGTCCCAGGGGAATCTGCAGAGAGAGAAATCTCTGCAGATTTTTTTCCCTGGGCCCCACTGGAGACTGACCCCCCCACGTGCTACTTCATCAGTGAAATAACAAAAAAATTAAGGGGCAATCAGGAGGGATAATTTTTCCCTCCTTTATATTTCTTGGTCATTTCCCGCTTTTTTGTCAACTTTGGTAGGCCCCAAAAAGTTATCTGTGAACAGTACACTAACTTTTACAGATTAAAAAATTGTGCACCCAGCAGCACAAACACTACTCTATAAATACACACATTTCTGGGCTCAGATATGGTTAAAAACCACGTAAAAAAAACTCAAGAAGGCACCACAAAAGGATCAGTCAAGGCTTCAAATCCCAAACCCAATAAAAGTTTGGGTATTTGGGGAACCCTCGGGTATGGTTTTACACTTCATCAAGCCATCCCGAATCACCCGAGGGTGGTGGTTGCTCTCAGTGTTTTGCATCTTCCCATTCCTCATTGGGTTTTTTTAGGGTCAATGCAGAAGAATCTGACGAACGAGGAGAGGCGGCATTTGGGGGAGTTTTTGCTGGAGCATCACAAGGATGGGAAGCTATTGCATTCGACACGATTGTTGGCAGCAGCAATGTTCGGCTGCTCTATACGAACAGTGAGCACCATCTGGGCTCTTACTCGAGCTCAAATGTCACAAGGAAGACCTCTGGACTTTCGTCATCGGATGACAGGCCATCCTCCGAAGAACAAGAAGGAAATCAACCTAGATGAATTGAAATCATTGCCTGCATTGAAGAGGTGCACTATTAGAAGTACAACAAAAGCACTCAGAATAGGGAAGAGTAGTGTTCAACGGGCAGTGGCATCCAAGGTAATAAAAAGCCACACGAACAGCATCAAACCAGCTCTCACAGAACACAGTAAGGTATCACGTATGTGGTTCATTTTAGAAAAGCTTGATCCCGAACTAAGATTTAGATCAATGGACCATGACATACACTTAGATGAGAAATGGTTTTATTTAAGCCAGGAAACAGTAAGGTACCTACTGGCCCCGGATGAACCGGAGCCATATCGCACAACTAAACACAAGTCACATATCCCAAAGTGAATGTTTATATGTGCAGTAAGCAGACCAATATGGGGAGTTGATGGTGAACTGCTATTTGATGGTAAAGTAGGCATATTTCCATTCGTTCAAGATCAAGTAGCAATAAAAAACAGCAAGAACAGGCCAGCAGGGACAGTTGAAAAGGCTCCAGTACCAAAAATCACAAGAGATGTCACAAGAGAGAAGCTAATCACAGAAGTCATCCCAGCAATTAAGTCACGGTGCCCATCTCACATCTTGGGAAAATTCATTCATATTCAGCAAGACAGTGCAAAGCCACACATATTCAACAATGATCCAGATTTCAGAGAAGTTGCTGAAGCAGATGGTTTTAACATACACTTAGTCAGCCAACCAGCAAACTCACCCGACTGTAACATCCTAGACTTGGGATTTTTTAACTCAATTCAAAGCTTACAACAAGAACAGACATCATCTAATGTTGAGGAGTTAATGGCAGCAGTGCAGTCAGCGTACGAAAGAGAAGATGCAATCACTTTGAACAAGGTATTTCTTACACATCAACTGTCAATGATAGAAATACTGAAAGCACGCGGGTCAAACAACTACAAGATGCCTCACATGAACAAGGACAAACACATAAGGGAAGGAACTCTGCCAAGATCACTACAAGTAAGTGAGGAGGTTGTAAGGGGCAGCATTGAGTATCTAATCAGTAAAGGTGCAGTAGATGAAACTGTGGTGCCACTTATGCATGCCTTAGGTTATAGGCCTTAGATGCAGAATTGTAAACATTTTGGGGGTTGGTTTGATGGCATTTTTTGCAAGCCAAGAACATCCCACTTTTGGTGTTCATGGGATGTTCTGACACCAACCCCGGTTAAATGTTCATTTGGTTAATGAAATTTAACCTTTTTTTTAACAACATACTCTCTAATATTTTCCATATGAATGGAAGATGCTCAATGTTACAGCCAGGCAACAATCAGGGACGATGCTCAAAACTATTGTCATGTTCAAATACACGGTTGAGACATGTCAATGATACAACAAATTCAGGCTTCACCACATCACCGAAATTCAGGCAAGACACACAAACTCAGGCTTCAACACATCACCAAAACTCAGAACAGTTTCAAGTATATCCTCGAACACCTGAAGCAAATAAGGTGTTCTCGCAAATAAATATGCATGTAGAATCTAACTTTTTTCTGTACAGAATGTGGACATTAATATCGCACATATATCATCAAGCAACTGCATAAAACATTGGCTCTCACACATAACACAGAAAAGGTTACATTCAAGGTAGGAACGATTTCACCTCATCTGCAAAATGGAAACCTTCCATTTTCAACTGTTTAATACTACCAACCGTTTCCAATTCAAGATTAACCGGCCATTTCCAACCATTAGCCGACCGAAAATTACCAAAATGACCTTCTAACCTGATACAAAATTTTAAAAAGACAAAAATGCCCCACCACCACCAATCCACCAATATGTAGATAACACTAACTTCGCTAACTTTCAAGTAGATTCATTGATATAATCTATTTCATTCAAGTAGATAACGCTAACTTTCAAGCTGCTCCGATGAAACCATAGCCCCACCACCACCTGAGCCCCACCCCGCCACCACCTGAGCCCCACCCCGCCACCACCTGAGCCCATACTCACCACTGCTTCCCCACCCCGCCGACAGCAAACCCACCACCACCACACCTCTGTTCAGCCCCGTCACGCACTGTCACCTAAACCCATCGTCACTATTCTTCCCTTCTCCATCACCTAAATCAACCACCAGCCCCGCGAAACTCTAGCTTCACCTTCGCTGCCACATTCGCTCTGTCAGCAACCAGGCCACCATCTGAATTTGAAAGGATTTGAGAAAGAACGAAATCGGGTTTGAGAAAGAATGGTGATGAATCTAATTTAAAAATAGTGATAAATAGAGAAAAATGAATTTGAGAAAGAGTGAATGTTAATTATTGTGATGGTGATGAATGTATTTGAAAGGGATAACGATTGTGAGAAAATGGTAGTGAACAGAAAGGGATGGCGTTTGTGAGAGGAAGAAGAGAAATGAAAGAGGAAAATTAGGGTCTTAGGTGTATGAATGTAATATCAATGCTCTTTGTTGTTTTTTGTTTTTTTAATAGGGGTAAAATAGTCTTTTTATTGAATTTCGGCCTTAAACTATCATAAAAGGTTATATTTGTACATACACTAATTATCTAGGATTATATTTGCACATTCAATTATCGCAAGGTTATATCTGCACTTTCGCCAATTATGTAGGTTTATATATGCGCTTTGTTCATGTTAAAATTATTGATTAAATGTTTGGTGGAAGTAGGGAAATCTTTGTGACTACAACTGTGCTGGAGAAGAACATTTCTAAAACCAAACATCTCTTAATACTTTATACCACAGCCGTATTACCATTTGACGTGTGACTGTGATATTCACGGGAACCCTTACAATTTCACACATTTTTTTGTCCTTATTTTATAGATTTAGCATACGATAAGAGTCTATTAATTTTATTCTCACATTCTACTTTTTTCACTCTAAATTTAACTTCATTTCTATTTCATTTGCCTAATTCTAAATACATATATTCATGGTGTCATATTCAACGGAACGGCAGATTGAAGCAAGCAATCGACATAAAAAAGGCAGGCAGACCCTCTGATCCGACGGAATCAACGGCTGACAAGGCAGAAACGATGGCTACTGGCCCCACCACCACATCATTGGATATTTCAAACTTAAAGAGGAAAGTTCAGAGCCTTCTGACAGCCGGAACGTGTAAAAGAGTAAACACTCCAGAAACTTAAACTAATCATGGACAAAGGCCAACAAACAGCATAAAGCATCATAATCCTAACCAATTTTTTCTCCTTTTGTCTGAAATACCAATCGCCCCAATCCACCAAATCCCACTCCACCTTCAAAACCCAAATCATAATCCTGTGTTTCTCAAGTTTCTGATCGTGGATTTGCTCACCTAATTTCTATGCACAAACTCGAATTCCCTTTGCTTTTACTCATGTCCACAATCAAGACTTTGACTTTTTTAATCTTTTCCCTCCTCAAAATCCGATCCCATGTGCTGTTATATAGCTTTATTTGATTCAATCCTTCTTCAGAGAAGTTTGTTTACTTTGCCTTTACTGTTCTTTCACTGTCATAAAAATTCTATCTTGCTTCAGAAAACTCCGTCAAGTTTGAATCTTGACTGAAGAAAAGTCCATATTGTGTAGTGATTTCAACAGGGTTTTTCTTGCTTTTCATTTGTTGTTGAGTTTCTTGAGGATTTGAGCTATGGGTGTTCAGAAAGACAGGGTGAGATTCAATGTCGGTGGGAGGATCTTTGAAACCTCAGCAACAACCTTAGCAAACGCCGGCCGGAGCTCCCTTTTCGGAGCACTTTTTGACTCCAATTGGGACCTCCATTCCGGCCACAATCCGGTCACCGAACACTTCATTGATCGGAACCCTGATTGCTTCGCCGTCCTTCTTGACCTTTTGAGAACAGGGGAGCTCTATCTCCCCTCCAACATCCCTGAAAAGATGTTGTACCGAGAGGCACTGTTCTATGGCCTTCTTGATCATGTCAGGTCAGCCAAGTGGGGGCCGTTTGACGGGAACCGACTCGGGCTGACCCGGTCTGTCCCCGGCCAAGCCCCTGGGGATGGCACTGCCATCCGCGGAGGCCCGGACGGGGGCTGCTGTGTGGCTCATGGGAGCCTAGTCCATGTGTATGATTGGATGATGGAAGAACATCCCCCCATCAATCTTGATTACCAGAGGGTGAATGATGCTTGCTATGTTGATTCTGACAGCATTGTGATCAGTGCTTGCGAGAGGCTCGGCCGCGGAGATGGAGGGATGGGGCTGTTCAACGCGAATTCGGGGGATTTGAGGTATAGATTCACTGTGAAACATGAGGATCAGGTTAAGAGTTATACTGCTGGTGCATTGAGTTTTTCTCCTGATTATAAGCTGTTTTCTAGCTGTAAAGGTAGGGCTAACGAGTATGGAATAGGGGTTTGGGATCAGGTGACAGGGCAGCAAGTAGATTTTTTCTATGAGCCTTTTGGATGGTCTTTAGGGGATGCTGATAAATTGCAATGGCTTCATGGTACGAGTACTTTGATGGTTGCTTCTTTGTTTCCTAGGAAAGATAACTGTTACATTAGTGTCCTTGATTTTAGGGCAAGCAACAAGAGTATGGTCTGGTCATGGTCCGACATCGGGAGCGCTTCTGTTATGGATGAGAGGAGGGTTAGGGATGCCATTGCAATGGAGGAATGTAGTTCCATTTGCGTCGTGAACGAGTACGAAGATCTAGGGTTCATGGACTTGAGGTTTAGGGCTGATGGGAATGGAAGTGGGAATGTGAGGTGGAGCTCTAGGAGTAGGTTGATGAAGGGAGGGAAAATGCCTGATGAGCCTTGTTACCCTAAGCTTGCATTGCATGATGGGCAGTTGTTTTCTTCCATGAATGACACGATCTCGGTGTTTTGTGGCCCGGACTGGGTGCTAACCTCTAGGCTTCACCGGAGCTATGGTGGATCGATCTGTGACTTTTCTATCGGGGGCGACCGCCTGTTTGCTCTTCATGGGGAGGAGAATGTGTTTGATATATGGGAGACTCCTCCTCCTCCCATTGTTTGATTCTGCATATGTTTTTGTCTGAGTGGTTTTGTTTTTTGATCATGTAGAAGGTACATTCGTACAAGTAGATGGTGTTGTAGAGCACTATATAGATAGGTATAGAATTATAGACTTTTTCTTGATGCTTGATAGGTTAGAAAGTTTTCAGGTTGTGAGAATGTACAGAATTATGTTGTAATGAGATGAAAGATATGAAGAGAATGATTGCTAAACAACTAGATAAGAGCAGCTATTGGCATACATTTGCTTCACTTCTAAACTATCCTTTTCAAAAACCTTATCATAGTCACTTCTTTCTCGACCCCTTGACAGTCCATTTTAACTTTAAACAAATAAGACACAAATAATTCAATTGGGAATGTATATATTCCTCTGTTCCAAATTAAGCTGCACACTTACTATTTGACAATTAACACAGTCAAATTTTAATTAGTTATTTGAATAGATATACAAACAGTAATATTATTGTTATATTTGTCGTAGTAAGTAGATAACCACTTGGCTAACCCAAGTTGCCAGGGCCATTTGCCCAGCCAGGTGCAACCTAGGTTTAATTCCCCTTTCCCACCTAGAATTGTTGCATTATCATGGCTCTCTTGTTCCATACACCAGCCAAAGTGTGGACTTGCAGTGGGAGGTTCACCCCACGTTGATGTGTGGGCCAAATGAGGAGTCGCAGTGGAAGGCTCACCCCACGTTGTTGTGTGAGCCAAATGGAGAGTCTCACCTCCTTTGAGTGAGACCATTACTGAATGAAGTGTGATTTTTAAAAAAAATAGTTTCTAAATATATGCTTTTATTTGCCATTATTATACGTATATTAACGGTCAAACATATTTCTTGAAAACCATAAAAAAAATTTTTGTGAATCTCAGCGTGGGACGGAGGGAGTATGTTAAAAGTGGTGATAATGTCTCTTTATGTTCTTAGTTCTTCTTTTTTGTTTAAATACTTTTTTACTTTTAAAATAGTATAAATAGCTTCGTTGGTCCCTTAATTATCACGATCTTTCACCTTTGTTGTGCTAATATAACTTTACACTTTTTATGAATGTGGTGATATAACCATATAAGTTTTATGAATGTGTTCCTATCAGTTTTCATATAATGTGTTAATATAACTCTACTTGTTACAGTGGGGTCCGACGAACTATAAGGGTGAAATTGTCCACTCAATTTCATATTTGCCCCAAAGAGTATTTTGGTCAATTTACATAGATTCGGCACCGGAAATTCAAAGTCAATGACGGAAATAGGGTTTGAGGATTTTCATTAACTAGTTAGGGTTATTTTTGTACTAAAAATTATTTGATGGTTATATTTGCACTTACTCAAGTAGGTGGGGTTATATTAGTATACATCTCAATTATATTCTACCACTCCCTCTGTCCCAGGGGAACTTGCAGAGGGAGAAAATCCACCTTTTAATTTTTAAAGGTGCAAAAAGTCCAAAATAACCTTGTCTTCTACCTTCCAGATCTGAAACCATGCGCCTCCTCCCCGTGTCCCGTCGCGCCTCCATCCACGCCTCTCTGCCCCCTCCTGCGCCTCCTCTTCCTATGGTTCCATTGAAGAACCGCCTTTAATTTGGTCTTAGTTGGACAAGTATATAGGGGTAGCTAGGGTTTCATTTCCTCAATTCATCTTTTTTTCCTAAGGCATGAATCTGCCTCATTTTCCCCTCCCTTAGATTTTACACAGAAAATAAACCCTCCCTCCCCCTCCCCCTCCCCCTCCCCCACCCAGTGACGTCGTTCCCTCTCTCTCCCCACCCACTCTCCCGCATCTCCGCTCTCCCTTCCTCACCCGGTGACATCCCCCCTCGGTCGCGCACTCCATCCCTCCTATATCGGGGTTTCCCTCCTTCCACTGGCGTCGCCCTCCTCCGCCCGCTGCTCTGATGCGTCTCCTCCACAGCCGGTCTGACGCATGTTCGCTCGTCGCTCTGGCGTCGTGCTCGTCGGGCCATAGGTCTGTACATTTTTAGATCAATGTTTATTGTTTGGTTCTGTAACAATATTTCATTTGCTTGCTTAGATCTGTAATGTTTATGGTTTGTTGTTTATTGGTTGGATCTATAAGTTAATGTTTATGGTTTGAATCTAGAAAATTTCTTATCTGTTTCATTTGCTTGCTGTCGGAAACCTATGTTTTAGGCAGCCTTTTTTCTAAGACCCCAAAAATAAATTCTGAATTCGGAACTTATTTTGGACCTTAATAGAATGACGGTTTTTGAACCGCCTTTGATCAAATTGATCAAAGGCAAGACCATAGAAGGCACTTGGTCCAATAAAACCACCTTTAATTGGTCATTTCTCCACTAGTGCCACCACCCATCTCTGCCCTCAACCACCACTGTCGCCCACCTCTGCTCTCGCCAACACCACCCATATCTGGCCTTAAGCATCACCACCCATTTCCGCCCTCACCCACCACCACCACCTCTAGCGATGGATTACAGAAGTAAGAAGGAGAAGGGAAGACGAGGAAAGAGAAGGATTTGGGGGAGGGAAGAAATTACAAAAGAAAGGGCAGCAAGAGAGGGGGCAGGGAAGATAGAGAGTTTGGAAGAGAGAGGTTATGAGAGTAGGTGGTAGGGTTTGTAAAATTTTAAATGTTTAAAAATAATAATTTTTTGGCAAAGTTTTGGGAAAGACGTTCTTTCCATAGGCTTATGAAAAGATGGGGTTTAATTTGAATAATAAAAGGTAAAAAGTCTTATTTGCAACATTAACAATTTAGTGTGCAACATGTAGTAGATATAAAATTTATAACCCGGTTCATGCAACTCAAAAATTTTATCTTCATTTCTTCTAATTTACACTTTAAACCTTGGTATTTTCATGACCTGTGGAAAGACCATTTTTGGAGAGGGCAAAGTCTTGGGAAAGACGGTCTTTCCATAAGCTTATGGAAAGACGGGTTTTGATTTGAATAATAAAAGGTAAAAGGTCTTAGTTGCAATATTAAAATTTTAGTATGAAACATGTAGTAGTTATAAAATTTATAACCCGGTTCATGCAACCCGAAAATTTTATCTTAATTTCTTCTAATTTACACTTTCAACCTTGGTCTTTCCATAACTTATGGAAAGACCGTCTTTCAAGAGACAGACTCTTTGGAGAGATGCACTCTAATTTTTTAATTAGTTAATTAAAAAAAATAAAAAGTGTGCAAATACATATTTAACTAACAGAGTCCTCAACTCTTGAAACATGGAGCCGTACCCCAACTTTCAGCGCCGGTTTACTCCTTTATTAAAAGAAAAATATTGCTAATGGAAGACCACTTCTTCCATTTTTTAATACAATTTGTGATCGATGAAGTTTCATTCGTGGGGAATGAAAAAATATACTCCCTCCGTTTCATTAATATTAGCACCATAGATTTAGGTGCTTGAATTTAGGTAGAAAAAATAAGTGGATGAAATTAGATGTAGAAAGTAAAACGTAAAATGAGTGGATGAAATTAGATGTAGAAAGTAAAACGTAAAATGAGTGGATGAAATTGAAGGAATCTTACCAAAAATAAAAAGTGTGTCAATATAAAAAAAAATCCAATTAAAATAAGTGTGTCGTTAGTAAAGAACGGAGGGAGTACCAACACCGCATGCGATGGACCTACACGTAATTTAGGCACTTTACGCGTTGACTCCTATCACCAATTGGAGACGTTGACTCGACAAAACTCTAAAACGAAGAAGTGGTCTTCTATTCATTAGTAGGTGTATGAAAAATCACAGGTTTTGGTTTGATTCCTTAGTAAAGTTGGTCTTTTCATAGACCGAAAGACTGCGTCCAACACTAAACAATACTTTGACCAGTTATTAGCAATTTAAATTGATCACTCGCTTTGTTTTCTTTAATCATGAGTCATGACGTACTTATTGCGACACGAATGAAAGAAAATTGGTTTGATGGAAATGTGTTACTTCCTCCATTTTAATGTATTTGGTATACCATAAATTTAGTTGCTGAAAATGATATTAGATTTAGAAAGGATAAAAAATTAAATAATTGAATGAAATTGAAAAAAATTTACAAAAAAAAATGTGTCAATATAATAAAAACAATCATAAAAGAGTGTGTCAAATACAATTAAACGGAGGGAGTGGGAGCAAGGACATGTGGCCCACCTTTTGTACTCCGTTGTTTTAGCCTTTGTTTTCTGAAAATCTAAAAAAAATTAATTAATTTTTTGTAAAATCTGAATTTTTTGTAAAATATGATTTTTTAAAAATAAAATCTGAATTTTTGTTTAAAAATAAAATAATTTTAAAAATGAAAATTTATTACTCCCTCTGCCCAGATTAAATTACCCAATTACTTTATGACACTATTCTCTATTAAAGTTTGACAACATATTTGAATAGATATATGAGATATAATATTATCGTATGTGATATTGTTGAATTCGTCGTAACCAGTAGCTTCTAGAAAGTAATTTTTTGTTTGTTATTATTATACGTAGTTAAACATATTAACGGTCAAATATGTCTCTCAAACGGTGTGCAATGATTATGCTGTAATTTAAGTTGGGACCGAGGGAGTATTAAATTTCACATTCAATTTTTTTTGGGTGCACAAATTTATTTAAATTAAATATAAAAAAATTAATGAGTAGAATAAATAAATCAATTGAGGTCCATAAATAGTAGAGAGTGGTCTCCTGTCATTCTGAAGAATAAAATAAGTGGTCTTTTTCTTAATGTAAGGTGAAAGACAGAGATGAATAAATTAATATATTTAATTGATAAGATGTTATTATATCTCTCTCATTGCCCTTGGCCAGAGTGTATCACTAAACCTTTTCCGATCTTTACTTTTGGGATATAACATAATAGGTATGGTTAATTTGCTCCACTGTGCTTTTTTTAGGAGCTAGTTTAAACGATCGTTTCTTTTTACCACTCCTGCGTCCCAAGAGAATCTGCACACTTTCCTTTTTTTAGTGTCTCATACAAATCTGCACACTTTTCATTTTTAAGTAGGCGCGACGGGAGGTTCAGATATGAGGGCGTGAGTCGTGAGTCGGAGGCAGGAGGCGTGAGTCGGAGGCAGGAGGTGTGAGTCAGAGGCAAGAGGCAAGGTAGATTTCAGTCGTGAGGTTTTTGACTTGGGCGTCTTTAAGCATCTTTAACGGTAAGCGTTAGGAGGCAGGGTAGGTTTCAATCAAGAGGCGGGGTAGGGATTTGGAGGGGGGACTTGGGCTGGAGGCGAGAGGCAGGAGGCACAGGCAGTGGAGGGTTTTTGGAGGAAGAAGTTTGAACAGGAGCGTTTTTGTCTTTTCACCAGGGAAAAAATTGCAGAGAGATTTTCTCTCTGCAAATTCCCCTAGGACGGAGGGAGTACATATTATTGTATAAGCAATCTAGCCCGAATTGTCAGAGTCTAAATTAAGCTTAAGTGAACTATTTCATTGAACTTATATTAACTTATCTGAGCTAAAAATGTAGTTAATTGGAAAAGAACGAGACCTAAAAGAAGTTAGGTTGGTTGAATGACCAACTATTTCAAATGGCATAGGACCGGTAAAAGCCAGTTGACCAACAAACCATAATACAAGAAACTAGATGGACGAACTTTAAAGCATAAGGGACCGAAACAGCCTAACCCCAAAACTAATAGGACTAATCCGGCGATTTTTCCATTCTTATTCCTCATCATTGAATATATTCCGAGCTAATAATAAAAATAAGACCACTGCCGGCCATTCAGCTCATTACAACCTGCTTTCACGAGTAAGTTCATTACACATTGCATCCTCAATACAAGACAAGAATGTTTTCCTCGAAAAACTATGTTTTGAGCTGAGGGAAGCTTCCTTCATTCCTGAATGGATTTGTCAATATAGTTGATAGATATCGTGATATACTCTAGGTGCTAGCATAATCTAACTGAAACAAATGAGGCTGAATGTTGAAGAAAGTCCCATCCTCGAGGCCTACAGCTAATTTAAGCATAATTTGGCATTACTCTCTTGAGGAACGTGATTGGTAGGGAGTCTTTGGGTGCGATTTCATCGAAAGGCACATAGTTTCGCTCCTTGTCGTAGACATGGCACACCGTCAGTATCGTCTTCATCAACCGCCAGTTCCATGTAGCCTCGTTTAGATACTGTTGTATCATGAATAACATGGCAAGAACAATATAAGACGTGGTTAAGGAAGATGTGGAAAGTTAGACGGCTAGGAGAGTGAGGGTATTTAGCATCATATCATACCTTCCCCCAGTTCTGTTGGAGAGACTGGTGTGCTTCCCTCAAGTTGTAGCTCGGTATCCGGGGAGAAACATGGTGAGGAATGTGAACATTGATATCATGACAAAGGATCTCTATCCTGTTAACAGAAAGGACATTAAGCAAACTCTTTAACAACACCGTAAATCAAAGCACACAGTTTCACATTTGCTGCAGTAAATTGGATTTGTATAAGTTTCACTTCCACTAACTTAACCATCCATTTTGCCCCTTTCAAAGATTAGTAGCATGCAAGGGTAATAGCTTATGATGGTCCTCGGGATGTGAACGAGAATGAACTAGTTGCTTCAGCTAAGGCAAATAGAACACTACATTTAAAGATAAGTCATTTTTGACATATACAATATAGTTAGATAATTTGTCAATTCAAAGAAAATGAGAGGAAATAAATCCATACCAGCGTGGATAATCACAATGAACAGTCCCGCTAAGCTGGGCATGAGCGGCATTCCAGTCGTCTGCATATTTAAATGGTATGTGGGGAGCTGTATGGTGCACCATGGTGAAAGTACTCATCTGCAAGTTTCAGAGATAATCTCAGATATCCAACTGTAATCCGTCATTTCTAAGCTTCATGAATGAGTATCCTAAAGTTACGCAGTAATGCAGAATGGATTGGTGTAAAACTTAAAGGCTGAGCATAAAACTGGTACTAATGCAGGTGTAATCTAAGACAGTAATAATAAGTTAACCCTCATACTGCCAATTGAAGCACCCAATCTTGCTTTCCCCAATATATTAGAGGGGGAAACAACTACAAGAGATGATAAGTGAACATTTGTAGGGTTCACATATAGAATACAACTATCTGACTGGCTGTTGTAAAGGTGACAGGGAGCTAAACAAATGTAAACGATTCAGCATAAGTCACAATATTATGACTCCAAAAGATGATTTCCAACATGAAGGCTTGAGCTGATGCAGCCCGTGCTGATAAGAACAGGCATGCAGCAACAGTAAGATGCATTTATGATTTCGCAGGGTACACATTATGCATACGACTCATCTAGCATTCATGCTGTTCATGAAAGGAAGTTATGCAGAAGGTAAGGAATTGTTGATAAAAGAGTTATAGCAGCTATAGAACGAAACCAAGCAGTGGTGGGAAAGTAACTTACCCAGAAGTGATAGCCCAACCATGGCATCAACCAAAATTTAATCCATCCCATGATTCCCGTTTTGAATATTATTAGCGGCCATCCAATCGCCATAAATGCAAATACACAGGCCAAACTAATCTTCACCCTGTTTACTTCATTGGGTCTAAACTTCTTCAAATTGAAGTGCCAGAGTACCCTATATGCCAGGAAAGGACATAGACACATAGGAATCACATATCATGTGAAAGTGGATGAAAATGGAAGTGAAAGTCACAAGTTTCAGAATAGACATATGATCATGTTATAAGAGCATACCAGTGACCAATGGACATCCATGGTCTAAGCGGCCCATAACCAAATATGATTGCTTTTCTTAAAGCTGGCTGTGATTCAAACTCGTCTTCCCAAACAGGGTGCCAAGCTGTATCCTCTTCCAACCTGGGATTCAAAGGATTGTAAATGGCATGTTCGAAAGCAATATACACATAGAAGAATAGCTAAAGGATGATTTTATAAAGCTGATGCATTTAAGGCCTAGCCACCTTCTTTGCAGACAGAAAAGGGAAAGGGACATAGGGGAAAAACCAAGAAACTAGCAGGCGGAGGAGGAGATGCACTGGTTTTATCACTTTTATGGATTGATGACTTTGGTGAGTAATGCTATGGTTCATGATACACTTTAAAATTTTCAGGTAGATCAACACAGGATGAGACTACCAGACATTACTGAGCTCGATGTAAAGGTGGCATTTCCAGAAGATAAACAGATATCCAAACAACTAGCTTGGATTAAATATGCAACCCTCAAGGCACAATATAATAAATGTATCACCAAACTCCAGATGTTTTTCTCCTAATAACTTGGTAAGTATGTGAAGTCTCAAAGATGTTTTCATCACATAACCTAGTAAAGAACCATCCAGTCTTCCTCAATATCATGAGCAATGTGTAGGAGTCCCTATGACCTGGCAAATTTAGGGCTTAACAGTTCCATAGAGGTAATAAGAAAATGGATAGTTCTAGGAAGGTTAACTAATCAACGGTTTATTGAGGAGATCCGGTCTGCCTCACAACGGGAATTTCCCACATAGTAGTCTATTAAGGAGCTTCTGCAGGATTTACATCTTTCTTGTTGACCTGTGTACTATAACTTTAAAATCATATTGCCAATTCTAGATGGAAAAACAAGAAACACGTTGTTCAGAATTCCCATTTGACCCTGCCAAAATCCAAAAGGGACAACCTTTAGCTATATATATTTTCTTGAATGACATCTAGACCAAATACAATAGCAACCTATGATCCACGGAGCCGATCCCACATAAAGGGAGGAAGGCTTGGTTTGTTGTCTACCTTCTTGAATGCACTAAAACAATCTAAATACACACGACTTCTATTTGTATCTTAAATTACTTAATAACAGAAAACAAAAGTAACTGAAGCATCAAACTACTAGAAGAACCTTTGGATTCTTCTTAAGGAACTCCTTCCAATAAATGAAACCAATTCCACAATTGAATATGTAGCTTGAAAAAGATATAGCAGTTTCAGTGCACAAACATATGGTGAATGAAACTCAATAAATAATGCGGTTTGTAAAATCTGAATGAGCTCAAGGAAAATATACAGTTCATAGGATCTAGTACGGACATGTTTGTCTTTGCATGATGCTGGTCATGCTTAAAACGCCACGGCTCATAAGGGTAAACCAGCGGCAGAAAGGCTAGAGTTCCAACGATATCTTCTACTAATTTGTTTCTGGAGAATGATTTGTGTGCACAATCATGTCCTATAACAAAGAACTTCACAAAAGAGAATAAAAACAAATTATAGCAAAAGGTTCCTGTATTTCTAGCTAGAACAAGGAGCAACAAAATTTATTTTTCTACTACTAAAAACATGAAACTTTTTATAATTGGTCTTTTAATGGGAAATTAGAAGGATAGTGGAAAAAATTTTCATGCAGTAGATTATTCTGTTCATTTCCTGTCAACTTACTGTTACCAAGTATCACACATAATATGCATTATTGTAATCAGAAAGTTAATGCTATAGCAATGCATGCAGAACTAACCCCAGTTATTGCAGTCCCTGTCCAAGCCCATGCCAGGGGAAGTAGATACCAGGGTGCTTTAGCAATCATAAAGAGCCCGAGAGTGTAAGATGTTACAGATGTTAACACTGATCTCCACGCTTTTGCATCATCTATCTCAAACACCTTTGAATAGAATTGGAATGGGGATACTATCAATTGTTTGTGAACTAATGCTCAGTTCAGATTAAATAAGTAAAAAACAAAAACATAGAACACAGAAGAAAAGTACAGGATATAAATAACACAACACTCTTCAACTAGGGATGGGATGGCAACCACATCTAAATAAAGCTAATCCTAACTAACTGCATTGTAAAAACTAAGCTTTCGGCTCACTTGAAATATATCAGTATGCAAATTAACATGGCCTTTTTTTTTGTTAAAAATAACAAAAAACACATCTAGTAATTCTAGTCATTTACAAATACCTTCCAGATCACTTGACAGGCAATTTCTCAAACAAGACTCTACTTTGTTCTATATGAATTAGAGTCAAGAAATGGACAGAGGAAACCACAATATAATTAAGCATCATTGCCATACTAAAAATTCCCAGTTACACTTGCAATTGTTTAAGATCTCAACTGAATTTCATAAAACTGACAATTATTTATACAATAAAAAACACTACCTTTTTGGGGAGAGACCCAATGATATCTTTCAAAGTGACATTGTCTGGAAGTGGTTCTCCAATTTGTCTAAAACCATAGCTTTCACCTAACTGTTTCCTATATTCTGCACCTTCAGCTGGGGATGGCGCAACAGGAGCTGCCACAGCTCGTACAACCTTAGAGTTTCTAAAATAAATGAGGTTCCTTTCATTTTTGCTTTTTCCACATGACAGAGCATCACACTTCAGACTGAATCTGCCTGTTCAAGGTAGTATAAGTGTCATGATTTTGTTCAAGAAAGTCAGTAAAGGAACACATGAAAGAAAAAATGAAAGTCAGTAAAGGAACACATGAAAGAAAAAATGAAAGTCAGTAAAGGAACACATGAAAGAAAAAATGAAAGTCAGTAAAGGAACACATGAAAGAAAAAATGAAAGTCAGTAAAGGAACACATGAAAGAAAAAATGAAGCACCAGAGCGCAAAAAGGCTAAGGCTATGCAATTTCAAACATTCAACATTGAGACTACTAACCTACCTGCTAATAGTGCCGAGTCTTCTATCAATGAGTGTCAAATTGCATAGCCTATTTTCATTTAATTTTAATCCACCTATTCTCATCAATGAGTGGAAATATGCTAGTTTGCCCAGAACAGGGGAAATATTATTTCCGAATATCATCTCCACCAATGGTAAACGAAAAAGAGGGGAAAACATAGCGAAAAGTACTCATAGTAAACAAATAGTAATTTTGCCTCCTTTGCACTCATCTCAATCCATCGGTACACTATATAATTCATAGCTTAATTTCAATGTACTTGCAAGCAAGCTTTAACTTGCTTAAAGCCAGGTGCACAGAACCTCCTGCATGTGCAAAGTCCATGAAAGGACTAGGCTATCAAATCCTAATTTACGCAAAGTTTCCTTTTACTACTCAATCATTTCTATAGGAGGCAGCTTTTGCAGCATTTGCCCATTACCAGTTTTCGGTTGAACAACACCGAAGCAAAACCAACTAGGTCTCTCTCATTCCTCGACTCATAGCCTCAACTGTTGCATTTCTAGGGGTACCTAAATCTACCATTAGTATCATCAGCACCTCTTCCAACTTCCGTATATCCGTTAACTGAACTATTTCAAATCAAACGATTTTGGAATTCACACTCTTCACTCTCCTTCACATCATTAAAGCAATTACACAGAAATTTCAGGCCTCCAATCGCAAAACAGTTGAATTTGTAACGGGCATTGCTTCCACCGCATAAAAATCAACGAGAAAAAACAAATTAAACAAACACTTCATAATCATCATCATCACCAAGCTTACCTGGACAGCAACCGACCGCGGAAAGCCTGTTCCTCTGAACCGGCCTCCCACTGTGCCCCTGAAATCCAAAAACCGGTTCGAATAAACACCAAAAACACCTAAAACAAACTCCGGGAGCACAAATGCAAGACACATTGCGAGGAAAACTCACCAGTAGAAGAAAGCTGGAATCCGCGAGCCTGCAAGCCATGAGAAATCCGAGTGTTTCTGCAACTTCCCCTTCCCCTAGCAATCCGACGAGCTGTAAATATATATAGAAGGGAACAGGGGAGGGATTCTTTGGAGTTGGAGCTTGACCGGAGTTGCGTTGGAAACGGGAGTTGCAGTTTATTAGGAGTGTTGGGAAAAGGAGATGAGGTTTTTCAGATTTTTGGTTTTTGGTGTGGACACAATTCAGTTAGCGGCATTGGACCGAATAGCCCACCACTGTTCATTTTTCGAATTTGTGGTGAGGGAAGAGAAATTTTAATGCCCTTAATTTGCATGAGGGACGAGAAATAATTTTTCAAATAAAGAAATGATTTTATATTGATAGAAATAAATTGGACTAAATATTTGGCGCAAAGCTGTATTTTAAGCAGACTAAACTTTAGGTAGGGATCTTTGTTCAATTTGTTTCTTATTCTTCTCCACATTTTCTCTCGCTTGGAAAAGAATTGGGATAAGACCCTTGCATGAGATGTGGGAACATTCAACCAAAAGAATTGCAAAAGGCCCAATTTTTACAATTTTTGTCCCAATTTTGTGCAGTTCTTTTTATTTCATTTAATGTGGTTCAATTTCTATTGGTCACCCAGCAAAATGGGTGTATCGGATACGGCAAAGCAAGCGAGGGAGCACAGCAGTGAAACTGTGAAACACCAGGGTGCAGTCAACCATATATGGACAACTATCAAAGAGCATATTGTAGCGGATGACATAGTACATGCAGATCCGGCCCAACAGGTGAGGCATATGAAGCCTCTGCTTCAAGCCCCAATCTGAATAATATTTTTGGAACCCCATTTTTCTTTAAAAGCCTACTGTATATATACATGAAATACATAGAAAAGAAAAGGTTAAAGGACTCTTTCAATCTTTATTCTTCAACCCAGCATTTAACGTGAGTAACTCAATAACTTCACCCTTATTGCCACATTTTCAACCTTCTTCTAGGCAAAATTCTGTTTCTATCAGCACCATTATTAAAGAATTTCAGGTTTAGACTTTAGTTGTTGTCTTCTTGATTGATTAATTGATAATTAGTGATAATTTTAATTTTTTAATGTGATGTGCTATGAATTGTGATTATCGTTCTATTGAATTTATTTCTAAAACCTGAAATATGTGGAGATTCAGGGTCAGCGGAAATATTACTGGTGAATATTCTTCAAGTTCAAGCATCCTACCCAGTTTTCACCGTCTATCTCAGCTATTTTCGTTCTAGTTATTCGACATTAACTTTTTTGAATTTTTTCCCAATCTTATTGGTTTGTAGCTGATTCTTTGTTCTAAGAAACGGTGAAAGTAGAACTGAAATGGTGAAAGTTGATTGGTGAATTTAATTCCAAGAAGTCACGTAAAGTAAATATATTGTATCTTTTACTAACTTTATTGTGAAATTAACTATGTTTTGATTATATATAAGGCCCTTTTTACGTTGTTCGTTTCAGGCCCCCTACAACCTTAGGGTCGGCCATGAGTACATGTCATAAATGAAGAATAAAAGGGAATGATTTAAAGCAAGAAAATTGTATGATATGTGGAAACATTCAAAGCAATCCCACTATCCCCAAGGATGACATGAAGAAGGGCATCTCAATGAAAAATGGCTAAAAACACTATTCACAGACTTATCAGAGATAGTGCAAACAAAGTTGAAAGGGTAGAGTACGGACATTAAATAAAGGTATTGCTATATCACGCCCTATATTTACTAGGTTACGCCATAATACATATATGCGTGTATAATGCTAATTTTAATTCTTCAAAATAAAAAAAAAACAAATTTCCTTTCCTTGATAAGCCACTGTCGGAGCCACCGACACCAGCCCATCCCCACCTTTCCTTGAGACACTTGGAGTAATTCTTTTTTATAATAATAACTAAACCGGAGTAAATTACATTCTAGTTGGAAAAAAGAGCATGAACAGGTATTTGTAAAGAATAGACTAAACTTTTTTTTGTCTCTTACATGTTCAGCAATACCTTTTTTTGGTCCACAAGGCCAATACCGCGTTTGATCAGCAATTATGACAGAATAATTTACCGTAAGAAATTGTATTATTGATGACAGAATATATATAGAGAGTACAATAGATGTGTAAAAAGGAAAGAACTCTAATCATAATAAATCATAATCTAATCAGTAATATGATTTATCCTAACACCCCCCCTAAAGCGAAGCGTCGGATGCTCGCTGATGCATAGCTTGGACCTGAAATACTCAAATAGTGGAAAAGAGAGCCCCTTGGTGAAGATGTCCGCAATCTGAAGAGAAGTCGGAACATGAGCAACGCGTAGCTTTCCAGATGTAACCAACTCACGAAAAAAATGATAGTCAATGTCGATATGCTTCACCCGCTTGTGCGCCACCGGATTTTGAGCAAAAAATATAGCATTGTTGTTGTCACATAACAACAATGGAGAACCAGAAAGCGGAACCCAAAGATCACGAAGCAAATGAGTGAGCCAAACCCCCTCTGAAGCAATGTTGGCAAGAGCACGGTATTCAAACTCAGTGCTGGGGCGAGAAACAGTTGGTTGTTTCTTGGCACTCCAAGAAACCAGATTCCCACCAAGATAAACTGCATAACTGTAAGTGGACCGACGAGTCTCCAAATAGCGGGCTCAGTCAGGATCAGAGTATCCTAACACCTCAAGAGTACTATCAGAACAGAAGCTAAGAATAACATGAAGAGTGCCACGAACATACCACAAAATACGTGTCACTGCAGCAAAATGGTCATCTCTGAGATCCTGAAGATACTGGCTCACCGTGTTGACCGAGAATGCCAAATCTGGATGGATGATGGTGAGATACTGGAGAGCACTAATAAACGAACAAAAAAGTGTAGGATCCCAAAACAGAGGGCTGGTATAACTGTGAAGTTGAGAACCATCAACAAATCACGTAGAAATAAGCATCGCATCAGACATACCGGCCCGAGTCAAAATATCACGAGCATACTTTGATTGGCTACGAAGTAACCCTGAGGAGGTATGCGAAACTTCAAGACTAAGAAAGTAATGAAGAGCACCAAGATCCTTGATCGCAAACTCTTTGTGTGTCTGATCAATGAACTGGCAAAGAAGAGTCGAGTTGTTGCCTGTAAGAATGATATCGTCCACATACATAAGTAGATACAGTAACGACAACCCTCTCGAGAGGACAAATAAAGAAGTATTGGCTAAGCTGCACTGAAAACCAAGTTGTGTCAGATAACTGCTGAAGCGCTATAATCAAGCCCGAGGAGCCTACCTAAGACCATAAATGGCCATTCGCAAGCAACAGACATAGTCTGGATGAGAAGAATCTTGATGACCAACGAGCTGCTTCATATAGACCGGAACATCAAGAACACCATTAAGGAAAGCGTTCTTGACGTCCAACTGATAAAGTGGCCAGGAACACATGGTGGCTATGGTGAGGATCGTACAAACAGTGGAGGCTTTGACCACATGACTAAAAGTGTGGTCAAAATCAAAACCCATAATCTGCGAGAAACCATGCGCCACAAGTCTATCTTTGTGACGCTTAATAGTGTCATCTGGTCGATACTTAAGCCTAAAGACCCATTTGGAGCCAACAATTTTGACATTCGATGGTCAAGGCACCAAATCCCAAGTGTGCTGACCACGAAGAGCGGCCATCTCATCATCCATGGTTGCTGGATAATCAATGGGATTTGTCTGAGAAATGAGTGCAATAGTGAGACCATGAGCAATAATATCCGAATAATCACAGCACTGAATGGCACCAGTAGAAGACCGAGAAGTCATCTGATGGGTATGAAGCTGCAGCGGCGAAGCTGGAGGAGTCGAACCAGCTGACGACACCAAAGAAGATCGAGTTGTGCTGACCGGAGAGCCGCCATTGGAAGTCACCGGAGAAAGAATGGTCGAGACTGGTGGAAAGGAGCCACGTGTGTCCGGCAGATCCGCGTGGAGCCGCGAGTCGGAGGGGAGCGGAGCACGGAGGGGGAGCGCGTGGCGGAAGAAGACGGTGATAAGAATTTTAAGTTTTTAGGTTTTAGATCAGAAGAGGCTCTGATACCATGACAAAATGATTTGCCATAAGGAATTGTATTGTTGATGACGGAATATATATAGAGAGTACAATAAAGGTGTAATGAGGAAATAACTCTAATCATAATAAATCATAATCTAATCAGTAATATGATTTATCCTAACAAATTAACATTCTGAAAATGATTTCTTTGGTGCCCAGTGGTGGTTTTCAGGTAAAGTCAACGGTAAAATTAGTCAAAATATGTAAAAGGGCGAACGATTTCAGGGGCCTTCCAACTCTTACCATTTGACCATTTTGGCCCCCCAATTTTTGTCAATCCATTAAAAGTGAAGTCAATACTGTTAGTTTCTGAATTCTTAACAAAATGAAGGGTAAAAGAGACTTCATATTTTATTTAATTATAATCCAGCCCTCACTCTTCTTTTCTTCTTCAAGCCCCTCCTAGCTCCGCCATTCCCGCTGAACCAGTGCCACCTCCACCTCCACCATGAACTCCGTCTTCCACCACCGCCGCCATGAACTCTGATGTCTTCCCAATCAGATAATGATGTTTTTCTTCCTTCAACCAATAAATGAAAAACTCATAAATAAATTTCTAAACAACCTTTTCTGAGCCTCTGACAATTTTATGCACCAAAACATATTTCTTTTCAAGAAATTCGTATGCAAATTATCAAGATGAAGATCATGACTCATTTGCTGCAACTCTAACCAACCCAACCTCCGCGCCGGGGGATCCCCCGCCTCTAGCCACCCCAACCTCCTCCACGCAACCACCACCCCGTTGGCTCCAGCAACCCCATCCACCACCACGGTGTTGCGAACAAGGCGGGTTGGGGTTTTAAATTTTAGGGTTTCAGAGACGAGGAGGAGGAATTGAACGGGAGGGAGAAAAGAAGCAGGTGGGGACAAGGAGAGAGAAAAGAAGAAGCAGGCCAAAGTACCAGTGGCTGGGATCGGCGCCGGAGCTACTCAAATCAGAGAAAAGAAATAGACGGCGAGAGAAAATAAGGAAAGAAGAAATAGACGACGATTATGGAGAAGGAGAAAAGGAGAGGAGAAATGAAAAAAGGAAAGAAAAGAAGTAAAGGAGAAAGAAAGAAGGAAAGAAAAGGAGAAAAATGAGAATGAAAATGAGAAATTACCATTTTACCCTTAAAATCAACATT